>JABUQX010009525.1:0-7500 GCA_015478945.1 Trachelipus rathkii | reverse complement strand
GGGTCCAGCAAACTTACTGAAACTTTTTAATGTAATATATTTGTACTATTTATTGTGTTTGCTACTATTTTTTTTATTTTTTTATTTATATATATATATATATATATATATATATATATATATATATATATATATATATATATATATATATATATATATATATATATATATATATATATATATACTATATATATATATATATATATATATATATATATATATATATATATATATATATATATTGTGGCGTCTGGTGCAGGAGGCTGCTAGCACCACCGACGAATCCTAAGAAACGCCACTTTATCGTGACAACGCTCACTCTCTTCAACATTTAATATTCTATTATTGAAGGTGGTTATTCAAGACCAGAATTTAACCCCTTCAAATTGGTGACCACCGGAGTGACCATGAACACCTATCAACCATCAAATCAACCCATCAAATCAAGTTTCTTCTGTTGGGCGCTACTCTGTTCGGTCATCCTGTGCCGCCTGTACCGTACTTCTCAAGCTTCTGCAGGTGCGGACCAACTGCACATAAGAGTACAGAGTGGTCGAAGCCTTCTCAGTGACCTTAATGTGTGCACACCTAGCTCTCACCTGACAGCTACACGCTACTACCCGACGTCCTTCCAGGTCCGGAGAGCGGAGTGTGCTCGCGGCATTGTCACTGGGGGGAGTTCTGTGGCGTCTGGTGCAGGAGGCTGCTAGCACCACCGACGAATCCTAAGCAGCTTCCGGGAAGAAACGCCACTTTATCGTGACAACGCTCACTCTCTTCAACATCTAATAATATTCTTCTATTGAAGGTGGTTCTCAAGCCTGCCACGCGTAGTGAGACAAAAACATAATATTAGCATGTAATATATATATATATATATATATATATATATATATATATATATATATATATATAATATATATAAATAATAATAATATTTATAATATATATAATAATTATATATGTATATAGATGTAATATTAGTATATATATATAATAATATATAATAACATATAATATGTAATAATAATAGTAATAATAATATAATAATAATAATAATAATAATAATAACATTCCAATATATATATATTTAATAATAATTTATAATATATAATAATAATAATATGAAATAATAATATATGTAATATATATATATAATAATAATCTTTATATATAACGTGTTTAAATATTTATTTTTAATATATTTGTTTATTAAAGAAAGAATATATATATGCTATATATATATATATATATATATATATATATATATATATATATATATATATATATATATATATATATAGGGTTGGGATTAAAAAAAAAAAAAACGTTCTTTTTTTTTTTAAAAAAAACATTTTTTTTTAAAAGACCAAAGGCCAAAATTTTTTGTTTTTTTTTGTTTTTTTTTAAATTACTTATTTTTCACATATATCAAGTCTTTTTAGGGTATTTAGCATTAAAATACAGTAAATACAATATGTTAAAAGAGGTATACAATATATAAAGTAGAGTTTAGTACTTAATAAAGTTTTATTAGTGCTCTAGGGCATATAATTATTACATTTCACATGATCTGATTATTATTTACTATTATTATTATTAATTATGTAATATATATATATAATAATAATATATATGTATATATATATATATATATATAATAATAATAATAATAATAATATATATATATATATAATAATAATATATATATATATATATATAATATATCTTTAATAATATATATAATAATATAATAGGAAATAATAATAATATATATATATATATAATATATAACTATATATATATATATATATATATATATAATATATATGTAATAATATATATATATATAATAATATATATATATATACTATATATATATATATATATATATATATATATATATGGTATATATATATATATATATATATATAATAATAATAATATATATATAATAATAATAATAATATATATAATATATAATAATAATAATAATAATAATAATAATATATATTTCATCTACCTTTTTCTCCCCAAGACTGGTGGTAAGGTGCGTAACAAGCATCAGAAAAGAAAAGCAGTAGAAGAATATGACAAAAGTCGAAAAGAAAGCCCAGCCTTACCGCCCCCTCTGTATCATTAATTAGTAAGGACTCGTCGTAGTCAGAAAATTCATGGGACTGCGACGGACCCTCACTATGGTAAATCGTCAGTGTAAGGGTTCATCCCTTGACCCAGGTGGGCCACAACCATACCCCCTCACAAAACCCCCCATTCTCTCTTATTATGCACCTTTATTCTCGCCTCTGCCAAACTCACATTTCTCTCCTTCAGACATTCTTTTACTGACTCAATCCACTTTTTCTTCGATCTCCCAGCCGGTCGGTTTTCAACACACTCGCCACTATACATCCGCTTAAAAACCGACTATCATTCATCCTTTCCACATGACCAAACCATCTCAACATACTTTCATTTATTCTCTCGTTTACCCCTTTCTTCACACTACACAACTCTCTAATATGTTCATTCCTCATTTTATCAATTCTTCTCACCTAGCATGCCCCTAAGATTGTCCATCTGAACACATTGAACTTTAGATCTATACTTCTTATTCCAGACCATTGTCTCACTACTATACAATAACACAGGTAACTACCCTCATGTAAGACCCTAGCGCACTCAAGACTTAGTCCCTTTACATTCACCAACGATTTAATTGCACCAGCCACCTTCCTGCCATTCACAACTTTCCTACAAAACTCTGCATCATCCGTTCCCTTCTCATCCAACATATACCCTAAATATTTAAACTCAGACACTTGTTCCAGCTGCTCACCATCTAACATAACTTCACACTGAGGACTGTCCTCACTCACAACCATAACCTAACTCTTATCTACGTTTACTTTCAAACCCCTCCTTTTATACACCCTGCCAAATCTCTACCAATCCTCTCAAACTCTTCAGATTCGCCACACAAAACCAAATCATCCGCATATAATAGGTAGGGCACCCTCCACTCATCTCCATCATTCTAACACCATTTCCTGTCACGCCCACCTTCAATTCTTTCATAACCCCATCCATATACAAATTGAATAACCAAGGAGACATAACACAACCCTGCCTCACTCCGCTATTAATACTATACCAATCACTTTTGACACCATTTATTCTTACACACGCCTCACTATCGTCATACATACTTTGATTCCATTCAGAAGCCTATCACCAACACTATATATCACTAACACCTGCCATAGACCTTCCTATTAACCTATCTACACCCTGTTGCCAAATCCATAAAACCCTAAGTAATTTATTCTTACTCTCTCTCATTTTCTCTATCATTCTTCAATGTAAATATTTGATCCACACATCCTCTACTACTCCTAAACGCACCTTGTTCTTCACCAATCAGTCCTTCAGTCACTCGGCGCACTCTTTCGACCAAAACACCAGCATATATCTTCCCTACAACACTCAATAAACTAAATACATTTCTACAGTTCCCTTTATCTCCCTTACCCTTATATAAAGGTACTATTACTGCTCTCCTCCAATCCCTCGGGACTATACCCTCCATAAACGCTTTATTACACAACTTCAAAATCCAATCAATCACCATCTTGCCTCCGTTCTTGATCATTTCACCAGTAATTTCATCTATACCTGCAGATTTACCATTCTTCAACTTTCTCACTCTACCCATTTCCTCCTCTTTGCTAATAACCTCATCCCAAAATACCTATTCCTTCTTGTACCATCAAACCCACACACAGTCATTATCACCTCATCATTACTGCCAATATTATACAGATTTTCAAAGTGTTCTTTCCACACTCCACTCACATCCATTTCATCAGTTACAAAAACACCATCCCTATTCATTATTCTAAGCAGGTTCCCCTTATTCTAATTCTTAACCTTTCGCGCTTCCTTCCAGAAGAGCTTCCTATTCCCTTGTATGTCCCCATTCATCCTCCTTCCAAACTGTTCATTTACCTCTTCTTTTCTCTTATGTATGCATCTTTTAGCATTCCTTTTTTCCTCCTTATATAATTCCAAGCATCTTTCTTTTGAAACTTCATCATTAGTACATTCAACCACGCTTCTTTTTCACTTTTAACCGCTTGCATCACCTCTTCATTCCACCACTCACTGTTATCATTCTTACTTCCTACTTTAGCACACACACACATACTTCTTTTGCACTGCTAACAATTGCTTCCTTCATTTGCTTCCAGATTTATTCAGTTTCAACTGATTTACTTGCGAGCGTTCTTACATACTTATCCTTATTACCTTGTTCACTAAACTTCTCACTCTTAATTTTACCCACTTCCTTCCGTATCACCTTCCTCTCCATCCAAGTCCCCACTAACTTAATTTTACATAGAACAACTTAATGATCTGATAATCCCATTCCTAAACCCCTCACTGATTTAACATCTAATACATACTTCAACATCTTCTTCACCAACACAAAATCAATCATACTTTTCACTTCGATACCATCTCTACCTACACCAACTCTAGTATACTTATGGATACTCTTGTGTTTAAAGAAAGTATTACTTACACACATACCTCTCTCCTCACAGAAATCAATCACCTTCCTACCATTCTTATTTTCTCCTGACACCCCAAAACCACCTGTTATACCATCATTTTTTTTTTGATCATATATATATATATATATATATATATATATATATATATATATATATATATATATATATATATATATATATATATATATATATATATATATATATATATATATATATAATATAGATATATATATATATATATATATATATATATATATATATATATATATATATATATATCTATATCTATATATATATATATATATATATATATATATATATATATATATATATATATAAAATATATATATATATATATATATATATATATATATATATATATTTCAATGTACACAACACTGAATGGTTGGGTTCCTCTCATACTGATTTAGGTGGGGAGGAGGCCGAATCATTTAGCATTCTCAACGATCTGGAGCAACTAATTAAAGAACCCACACACATTCCGGATCGTCCCAACCAATTCTTGAACACACTTGACCTATGTTTCACCACTAGTCCTTCTCTCTATAAATACACCACCTTCGCTCCTATTGGTAAATCTGACCACAACCTTATATCTCTTAATTTTAATACTTTCTCTCCAACAGCTCCATCCTGCCCTACGCGTTTTTTCTGGCACTTTGATCGGGCCGATTGGGGGCCTTGCGTTGCTTCTACGCTAACTATAATTGGAATGACTGCTTTGTTTCTGGTGACGCTTCAACTTCTGCCGATAAGGTGGGAGCTGTAATCGTTGATGGGATGAGCAGGTTTATTCCTTCTTCGACTAAATCTTTCTCTCCTCATAATCCATGGTTCGATAGTGCTTGTTCTCTGGCCATCCAGGCTAGAGACAGTGCGTATCGGGAGTGGAAAAATTCTCGTTCTCCAATCACTCTTGCTAATTTTTATTCTGCTAGAAATCGTTGCAGGGATACTCTTCGACGAGCAAAGCGGGCTTTCATTAAACGAAAGTGCGCTAACCTCCTTGGTTCTCCTACTGACAAATCTTTCTGGCCTCTTGCCAAAAACATCTCTAACAACTTCTGTAAATCTCTTTCCTCCTCTTATTCGCTCTGATGGTTCTTTTGCTAACACTTCTCTTCCGAAAAGGCATACATGTTAGGCCTAATATTTCCTCTATCTCACTCAACCCTGGACGATTCTGGCATTCCTCCTCCTCCTCCTTCTTCTCCTCTCAGGTGTCCTATGCCTTTGCCTGTGATTACATTCGATCGGGTGCATGGGCTCCTGAAATCTACGAACGTTAGGAAGGCGGGTGGCCCGGATGGCATTCCTCCCCGAGTTTTGAGTGTGCTTCCGTGCTGACCCCGCCCCTCGTCCAACTATATTCTCTATGTCTCAATACTAGTACTTTCCCTCAGTGTTGGAAGCACGCACATGTCCAACCTATTCCGAAAAAAGGAAGCCGCTCTGATCCTTCTCTTCCAACTATCGCCCTATAGCTCTTACTTGTATTCTATCTAAGATCTTTGAAACTCTTCTCAACTCTCATTTCTTAGATCATCTGGAATCTCATTCACTTCTTTCCGATCGCCAGTACGGCTTTCGGCGCTCGAGGTCTACTGGCGATATACTTTCCTATCTTACTGATTTATGGTTTTTCCGCTCTTAGGAACTACGGGGAGACTTGCGTGGTGGCGCTTGACATATCCAAAGCATTTGACCGGGTATGGCACGCGTCACTGCTCTCCAAGCTCCCCTCCTTTGGGTTTCCTCCTTCTCTTTGCTTACTTATGTCTAGTTTTCTTTCAAATCGCTCAATATCGGCTGTTGTTGATGGGGCGACTTCTTCTTCCTTTTCTGTCAATAGTGGTGTTCCTCAGAGTTCTGTCTTATCTCCTACTTTATTCTTTTCATTAATGATCTTCTCACCTGCACTTCTAACTCTATTCACTCATATGCCGATGACTCGACCCTTCATTCTTCAACTCATTTCAATTCTGCTCCTTCTTTTACTTCTAGAATTGCCTCTTGTCTTAATATTTCCGATTCCATTCTCGCTGATCTGGATAGAATTTCCGGGTGGGGTCGTCTGAACTGTGAAATTCAATTCTTTAAAAACTCAACTTCTACAAATCTCCCTCTCTAAAACACCTTCTAACTTTCCTATCTCTTTCGACGGTTCTCTCGTCTCTCCTGTCGACAATATTAACATCCTTGGCCTTAACATAAACAAAAAAATGTCTTGGAAACCTCACATCACAACGGTTGCTAAGGCGGCCTCAAAGAAACTGGGGTTCTGTTTAGACTGCGAGACTTTTTTTCCTCTTCACAGTTACTCCAGTTATACAAGGGCCTCATCCGCCCTTGTATGGAGTACTGCTCTCATATCTGGGGGGGCTCAGGTTTCACCCGGCTTTTGGATAGGGTCGAGTCAAAGGCAAAAGACTTATCAACTGTCCTGTTCTTTCTAGTTCACTTGACCCTCTATCTTTGCGGCGCGATGTTGGTGCTTTATCTCTTTTCTATAGGTACCGTAGCGGCAAGTGCTGGCTCGAGGGAACTTTCCACCCGCGTGCCACCACCTTTAAGACGCCCTCGTAGCACAAGGGGTGCTGTGTCGGCACATGAGTTTTGTGTTGATATCGGCAACTCCAGACTAGTTCGCTGCGGTGCCTCCTTCTTTCCTGCCACCTCTGTTCTGTGGAATTCTCTTCCATCTTCTGTGTTTCCTACTCAATTTAATCTCCTCACTTTAAAGCCCGCGTCTGTGCTCATCTGCGTAATTTGTGTTAGTTGAATTTTTGTTGATTTTAACACCCCTCCTTGAATAGGGCTTTGTATATATATATATATACCGTAAATATATATATATATATATATATATATATATATATATATATATATATATATATATATA
>JABUQX010009524.1:12500-33619 GCA_015478945.1 Trachelipus rathkii | reverse complement strand
CATACTCAGATAAACATACTTTATGGAACTAACAGAATTTTACCATATTTTACCATTTTTAAAAAATATTTTATGGATTAGATATGTACATGACATTTTTGTCTCCCTCCCTCACAAACACCCAACCTTAAAGATGTCTAAAACTATATTAAACTCTATCATCCCTTTCAGTTCAATATACCGAAGAAAATGCCTGCTCCCAACAACTCATATCCCCTCCTCGATATCATTAAATCACCATGGAATAACAATTAACTTGCAATATTTTCAAACAAAATATTAGGACAAACCAACAATATCGCACCAAACACATACACAACTGTCTTTCCATCATTCCCCAAACACACAAATTAGACTGTTTCTGTCAATCTTATTTCTCCGTGCCTTTCTATATGCTCTTCCCCCCTTCTAGCACAAAGAACTTAAATATATCCACATACTTTCCCAAATCACTTACTATCGAATTTTTCATCACAAAAGCATTTAACAAAGCAAAAAGCACCTTTCCCCCGAAAAATTTCAACGAGCAAAAAATGCAACACCTCCTTTACCAATCCTCAATTACCATTATATTCGTTTAAAACAAATCATTACCAAAAAAATCATACCCTCATTCCATCCAATAACATCACCTTAAAAAAAAACATTCTCAAACCTCCAAAACAAAAAGGAAAATCTTCCCCCAAAAGCTGTATATACTTCAAATCCCCTGCATTATACTTGCAATAAAAACATATATAGGTGAAAGCCATTACGATTTGCAAAGTACAAGAAAAAACAATCAACAACAGATGACTGCACAACAGACAGCATTAAATTCAGCTTTACACAAGTACATAGGCGTAACTATAGGCCCACTCTATCAATATCAACAATATAAAGATTGATCAGAAAATACAATCACACGACCATCGCAAAATATAGCATCCATTTAGCCATTGTAATAATAGTAACAGTAGGAGGGGGGCCATTCCCGGTAAACAGAGAGTGACCGCGACCCTTTTGACCTTCTTCTGACCGCCTTTTTGAGCTCGAATTTCATTGGTCCTTTACCTTTTTTGCAACCCAATTTTTGAGAACCCAAATTTATTTGAGAACCCCAAAGCTCGGAACCCCAAATTTTGAGAACCCAAATTTTTTTGAGAACCCAAATTTTTGAGAACCCTAATTTTTTGCACCCTTCGAAGAAGCGGTTGCGCCAAACGGTTGCTAACGCAACCGATTACGGTTTTAACCCAATTTTTTGAGAACCCAAATTTTGCGGGGTCAATTTTGCCCACGGTATTTTTCGGCAACCCTAATGTTTGCAACCCTTCGAAGAAGTTTTGCAACCGTAATTTTGTTGGCACCGTAATTTTTTGGCAACCTAATTTTCTGGCACCCTAATTAGCAACTTGAAGAAGGGATTGCGCCAAACGTTGCGTCACAACCGTGTTCTACCGTATTACCCCATTATCTTTCATGCCCACCCACACCCCGCCCCCTAATGTTTTCACCGTGGGTCTTTTGCCCCGTAATTTTTGGCTACCCCTTGATCTTCCATTGGTCATTTTTGGCCCACGTTAATTTTGCTACCCTTTATGTCTTCCATGTCAATTTACACGGTACATTTTTAGCTACCTTTGCTCTTCCCATGACAATTTTCCACGTAAATTTAGCTACCCTATGGTTTCCATGGGTCTAATTTGACCACCCTATTTCATCAATATATCTTCATTTAGGACGTTTACGATTACCCCCCTATTTACGCCCTATTTTTTCGACGTGTCATTTTTGCCACGGTAATCTTTTGACTCCTTAGGGCTTAGCCCTATTTTTATGGCTTTACCTTGTTGACCAATCGATATTCGCTTTACCCTGCCATATACCTGGCAAATACCCATGGTAATTTTTGTCCTTCCTTAGACTTCAGCCTATACGTGGCCTTTTTCCCACGTAATTTTATCTTCCTTTACGGGGCTAGCCCTATTTTTTAGAGTCTACTACCTGTTTGACCATGATATTCCTTTCAGCCCGCCATATACCATGGTCAAATTTGACCCACGGAATATGGCAAGGTATAGACTTAGCCTTATACCATGGGTCAAAATTGACCCACGATGATTTTTTCCTCCTTTAGGACTTAGCCTTTTTGATGCTTAACCTGTCTTGACCATGACTTATTCACCTTGGCCGGTCATATCCATGGTCAATTTTGACCACGCCTAACGATGGCTCTTGATGCCCCCAATCAACGAAGAGTATCTAGTGATTATCTATTGGTTTATGAGTATTAGAATTGAATGCCAGGTGAGTGCCAGTGAGTGCCAAGTGAGTGCTAATGAGTGCCAATGATGCCAAGTGAGTGCCAATGATGCCAAGTGAGTGCCACATAGTGCAAGCTGAGTGCCACATAGTGCCACTGAGTGCCACTTTTTTTCAAGCCTGTTCTAGCCTTCCCTGAGCCCCATAGCCCTATATGGTGTCTACCCCCATGTTACTAAGAGAGGAATCCGATTGTGTATCATTTACAAGTTTTAGGATCTTTCCTACTATGAGTAGTATTTTTCTAACACTTATACGCCCTATATTAATACGTGCACGCGCACCTACACACTACACTAGGACATTATACACACATTCACAGGGCACTTATAAACACTAGACACTTTATAAGCACATTGCCATAGACACTTACAATAAACCATAGACACTCTTACATTAAACATATACACTTACACCCCACTCACACACAAGATACACTTACACTCACACACTCGATACTTTGATGGCTCAACTTGATGCCTCAACTTGATGCCTCAGCATTAATGCCTCAACTTTGAGCCTCAACTTGAGGCCCAGCATAATCCTTCAGCATGATTGCCCCACTTTGAAGTCATCTTTTATACTACTTTGATGAAGTCATCTTTATACCGTCTAAATGATGAGTCATCTTCTGATGAAATCATCTTTGAGGCTCATCCTCTACCTACCACTAAACGAACAGAGATATAATGCCTTCCTAGTTCATAAGCTAACCACCCAGCGCCATGCCTCCCGCAAAGACACCAACCCGCACCCCAGGGCGACCGCCGCGTTCCCGCCCGTTCGCGAGGCCCGCAGGCGCCAATATTATTCGCGTTACCGCCCGCGTGCACAAGCCGCAATATTCCGCGTACCCGACCGCCGCGAGCGCCCGCAGGCCCATTCCCACCCGTTCGACTGAACCAAAATATAAGGATATATAACTATAAAATCTATTATTTACATAAATTATTATCAAAGAATTTCTTCAAAATATTTACTATGAATCATTCATTTTTATTCATACTTAAACATTTTATTAAAAAACATTTTCCGATCCTAAAACTTAACTCATTACAGACCTATTTACTCATATAGTTATTAACATTATTTTTACTAATTACTTTACTTAATACTTTTAATTTATAAATTTAAAAATGTTTTAAGAAGAAAAAAATTCATAGTGTCTGATATATATCAGTTATTTTACACCAATGACGAAAATTTATTAAAAAACACATAAAACTTTACATACCTAAAGCAGCACAGTAAATCAATAAGTGTTACCTAACACTAGGCCTAGTATGCTTTTGTTATACTTGCTTTACTGCTTAGACTATTCTACTGCTTTTACACTCATTATGTTGTTACTGCTTATACTCAAAGATTTTTAACATTACATTACCTTAAAGCGCAAAATCCAGTAAATCAATAGAGGTTACCTAACACCAAGGATTAGTATGCTTTGTTTTACTGCTTAATGCTTTAACTTTCTGCTACTGTTAACTGCTTTACTGCTAACCATCCATGCTTACTGTTTCAACCCATATGCTTGTATTACTCTTTAAACTCATATATTTATTAACATACATACCTTAAAGCATAAATCAGTAAATCAATAGAGTGTGACCTACACCATGAGGTGATTAGACTCTTTTGTTTTACCTGCTTACGCTTAAACTTCTCGCTTTAACTTCTTAACTTTCTGCATTTACTGCCTTAACTTTCTGCTTTATACTGTTTAAACTTTCTGCTTTACTGCTTACCTCACTGCTTTACTTTAACTTTCTGCTTACTGCTTTAACTTTCTGCTTTACTGCTTTACACTTTCTGCTTTACTGCCTTCTAACTTTCTCATTTACTGTTTTCTAACTCATAATGTTTACTGCTTTTAACTCATATCTATTATTAACATTACTACCTTAAGCCATAGAAGTAATCAATAGCACGTGACCAAACACTAGTGATAGCATGCTTTTTTACTCACTTTACTGCTTTAACCTTTCATGCTTTACTGCCTTAAAATTTTGCTTTACTGCTTTAACTTGTGTTTTACTGCTTTAACCTTTCTGCTTGACTGCTAAACTTTCGCTTTACTGCTTTACAAACTTCGCTTACTGTATAACTCATACATATCTATACATATGTTTTGATTGGATTATTAATACTTTTTATTTACTTTATTCATTATTTTCATTTATCTTTTATTTTATTTTATAGTATTATTTATTTTATTTTTATTATTTTTATTATTTTATTCATTTTATTTTTTTTATTATTATACTAGTGTATTTACTTAGCCATATTGTTATATTTAGACCACATTTCAACTATACACTAATTACACACCATCACTATTCGGACACTTACACTTTGCCATGGACACTTACATTTACACTATACACATACAAGACACACACACACACACACACACCACACACACACACCCACACACACACACACACACACCAACACACACAACACATTAACACTTATACACCACACACATTCACTAATGACACTTATACAAACCACATTCACTATGACACTGACATTTAGCCTTTATAACCATACAATTTACCATGACCACTTACAATTTAGCCATTAGACCTTAATTTACACTATATACCACATACAAACACACACACCACACACCCACCACCAACCACACACACACACACACACAACACACAACACATAACACTCACACACAGATTTACTTTACACACAGATTTACTTACACACACAGATTACTTACACACGCAGATTTACTTAACAATATAACGTATAATTTCATTAAACCATTTATGTTTTAATCTAAACACGAACATTTATATACTCAATTCAAATATAACTAAAATATTTTCAAAGTTTTTACCCCTCTATAAAAATCAATTAATATGTTTAACAAAGAATTTTATAACTGTTAATAATTTTTGATAATTTTAAAATATCAAGATGAAAATCAATTATATGCTAAAAATTGGAAATTTGATTAAAAACATATATTTTACGTACCTTAAAGCAATAAACAGTAAGTTCAGCCCCTAGCACCCTCTAATCAGATATGCCACGTTTGCTTCTATTGAATATCAAAATATGATCTGATTACTACACTAGTAAAAAATAACAAATAAGTCTTCTGCCTAACAGAGACAGCTATTTTATAAATCTTTCTAAGCTTATTAAAAATAACAATATCTCACTTACATCTATATTATTCGCTCGATGTAACTTAAAAATATTCAAAGTTTTTAAATAAATTCGGATTTTCTTTATTATATTATGATTATCTATGTACATTGACAAGCCATCACGAGAAAACAACACAACAACCGCACTCCTTACAATACGAAACGCCTCTCTCTCGTAAAATCTTCGTAATCCTTTTTGTAGCCGGGGGGTTTAGACTAATCAGGTCAAAAAATATATTTCCACACGCACCTTTTTCTGTAAAATGGTGCAATAACATTATTAGCTTAAATTTAGGCACGCCTTTTTAGGATAAGCCTTTTGTATCCCATGCTGATTAAGCCTAATACCAGTCAAAAGGTAATTCACTATTACCACAATAACGGTATAATTTAATAGATTCTTATGTATTTTTCAAATATTTTAAACTGAAAATCTGGATCGGTAAGATTCCTTTAAGCAGTAAGAAGCGAATGTTACCTTTCTTGGAGTGACGAGTAATCCTTATCTCTATATGACCTCGTATTTGATGTCGAGAAACATTTTATCGCTTTTTGGTTTTACGTATGTAAAACATGTTTTTCATATCCTGAACCTTACTCTATTGGCTGAAACATTATATTTGACAGTGGAGATTTTAGATTCAAACCACATTTAAAATTCATATTCGTTTAGCCTTGAGCGGTCACAAAGTTCTCTGGATTTGTAATAAAAGTTTCTATTTTCACTAAGTGTTATATTCATGAACATTCTTAACAGGTATACATCAATACAGGACATTGTCCAGTGGGAAAAAGATCCCAGGAAGTAGTGTTTCATTCTTATAATAAAGACAGAACCGATAGATTGAATTTTTCAAGTGTTGCTAACCCAATCACCCTTTATAATACAAAGTATTTCAGAGTCCAGATGAATTACTTTGTACATGTAATCACACTGAAGAGTGGCTTACAGAATACTTTAAACCAAGCGCAGCTTTAAACTGGACCGAAACAGTTATAGCCTTTGCGAGGAGCCCAGCACTTAGCAACTTGCGCTTAGATTTTATAAACATCAAACATAATCAAGTGGAACTCAGATTATGCAGAGAAATCAATGAAACAACCTGTATTTGAACCTACACTCCTTTGGATTTCTACAATTTCAGCTACGCACTGAAAATTATAGTTAGAGGTACTAGCGAATTTAATGCAGATGAAGAAGACATATGTTTCTATTACTAACCTAATTCATTACAGTTATACAAGAATACCGTACGCATTTAAGAAAACCATATGATGATCCACCCACATCATCTATCGCTTCCCTAGTTCTATAGACGTCAGAAATTCATTTATCATCAGAAAACAATGCCAAGAAAGATATTTATGCAGTGACCCCGAATGTACACTATACTATATATCCTGAGCGCGGAATTTTTTACCGTATGTGTTAACTGCAAATGTATAATGAGACACGAAACTATATCATCGTTAATGATATAAATGATTGCATATTTGCAAAGATTTAAAATTTTAATATTAAATAATTCAATAACCATCTAGTCTAAAAATGTATGTGAAGGTTTTAAGTTAATAATATATCATGCTATTATATTTAATGGTATCCTTATCATACATATCACTATTACCCTATATATCACTATATACTATAATATATATATATAGTATATGATATATATATATTAATAATATATATATATATATTATATATATATATATACTATATAAAATATATATATATATATTATATACTATAAGATTATATATTTATAATATAAATTATTGTAAGATAATGATTATAAATTTCTAATTGTATAGTAAAGCTTTTATTATCCTTATTTTTTCTCTCTAACATTACAATATTTACATGTATGTTAAGAGTTCAAATAACGAACCCAGGTTCAGATATGAAAAAAACCATGTTTTACATACGAATAAAACCAAAGCGGTAAAATAGTCATCCGACCAATCACATTACGAGTCATATAGAGATAGAGGATTACTCCTCCACCACCAAGAAAGTAAACATTTCCTTCTTACCTGTTAAAGATCTTTAACCGATCAGCATGCTTCAGTTTGAAAACTAATTATAAGATAATAATCAAGACATTGACATTACTCGTTTCTTGTCTTACTGGAAATTACCTTTTGACCTGGTATAGGCTTAAATCAGCATGAAAAAAAGGTCCATATATCCTCAAATTTAGGCCTAATTTAGGCTAACCATAGTTATTGCACACCATTATTACAGAAAAAAGTCCAGTTGAACATATATTTTACCTGGAATTAGTCCTCTAAACCCCCCCACGGGCTTACCAAAAAGGTATTATCGTACCAACATCTTTACAGAGAATCGAGTCAGTTCGATATCTGTAAGAGTGCGGTTGTTGTGTTTTTCTCGTATCGATTTCAATGTACATAGAGTAATAATAATAATAATCAAAGAAAATCCGAATTATTTAAAAACTTTGAAATATTTTTAGTACATGGATGCAGCGAATAATATAAATGTAACTGAATAATTTTATTTTAAAATAAGAACTTAAGAAACGATTTAAAAATATTTATTTGAAAGAAGATGAAAGAACCTTTATATTTGTTATTTTTATACTTTACATGGCTATAAGAATGATGTAAAGCAGTAAGTCAATAGAACAAACGTGGCATAGCTTGGTGAGGGGTGCTAGGGGCCTGACCTTACTGATTTATTGCTTTTTGAACGTAAAATATATTTTTTTAATAAATTCATAAAATTTTAGCAAAAGTTATTTCTAAAACTTGATAGTTATAAAATTTATAAAAACAAAATATTAACAGTTAGATAATAAACTTTGTTCAAGAGATACATGTATTTGATTTATTCATAGAAGTTCATTAAAGAAAACCTTTGAAATAATTTTATTCATAATTGAAAATGAGTAATATAAATGTTCGTGTTTAATTAAAACCATAAATGTTGCTAAATATTACTATGTTAATGTGTAAGTACATCTGTGTGTAAGTAAATCTGCGCGTGTAAGTAAATCTGTGTGTAAATAAATCTGTGTGTGTGATAAATAACTGCTTATATTTTTCCATAATTGTTGTGTGTGACTGTGTGTGTGTGTAGTTTGTATGGGATAACGTACAATGTGAAGTGTCTAGCTAAATCGTAAGTGTCATAGTTAAAGCAGGCTCTATGGCTAAATAGTAAGCTGTCATAATGAATGTGTGATAAGTGCTCATAGGGATTGTGTGTGTTAAGCGAAACTGTGTGTTGTGATTGGGTGGGTGGTGTGTGTTGTGTTGTGTGTGGGTGTGTGCGGTGTGTTGTATGTGTATAAGTGTAATGTAAGTGTCTATGGCTAAATTTAAGTGTCATAGGAATGTGTATAAAGTGTCATAGTGAATGTGTGTCTAAGTATCATAGTGAACATGACAAGTAAATACCACTAAGGATAATAATAAAAAAATAGAAATACAATAATAAAATAATATAAAATAATAAAAATAAATAATAAAATATAAAATAATGATATAAATAAATAAAATGAATAATGAATATAATAAATAAAAGAGTATTAAAACAAATAAAAAACATAATGTTAATAAATATATGAGTTCAAAACAGTAAAGCAGAAAGTTAAAGCAGTAAAGCAGAAAGTTAAAGCAGTAAAGCAGAAAGTTAAAGCAGTAAAGCAGAAATAAAGCAGTTAAACAGTAAAACAAAAGCATGCTTATCCCACTCAGTGTAGGTACCACCTCTATGATTACCTGAATCTACTGCTTTATCGTTATGTGAATGTTAATACAATAGATCAGTTAAAGCAGTAACAACATATGAGTTAAACAGTTTACAAAATTAAAGCAGTAAAGCAGAAAAGTTAAAGCAGTAAAGCAGAAAGTAAAGCAGTAACAGCAAAAGTAAAGCAGTAAAGCAGAAAGTTAAAAGCAGTAAAGCAGAAACTAAAGCTAAGCAGAAAGTCTAAAGCAGTAAAGCAAGCAAAGTTAACGCACTAAAGCAGAAAGTAAAGCAATGTATAACGCAGTAAAACAAAAGCATGCTAATCCCCACTCGTGTATAGGTCAGCACCTCTATATTATTGTAACGGAATTATACAGCTTTACAGGTATGTACAATGTTACTAAATATATGAGTTTAAAGCCAGGTAAACAAATGACTGTACAACAGGTAAACAGATAGTTTAAAGCAGTAAAGCAGAGATTTAAAGCAGTAAAGCAGAATAAAGCATAAGCAGTAAAACCAAAAGCACTTACCTGTCCCTTATGGTGTTAAATGTAACACCTCTATGATATGATATTGCTGCTTAAGGTATCCTCAGGTATACAACGAGGAAAGTACACAAAACAGAAGCTATACTAATATGCAGAAAGTTAGCAGTTAAAAATAACACTTTCTGGTACCCATGTTTTCATCTTTTGCATCAAATCAATTAAGTATTACAGATTTGCTGCTTTAAGGTTTGTAAAGTTTATGTTTTTAAGTAAGAATATTTCTACAATTGTAGAAAATAAATGATTAATATCAGCACTCCTAAACTTTTCCTTATTACTTATTTAATTTAAAACAACTATAAATTACAAGTATGAAGTAAAAAGTATTAAGTAAAAAAAAATTAATTTAACTAAATATATATTGGTAAATAATAGGTCTGTAATGAGTTACAGTTTTTAGGTTCGCAAAAATGTTTTTTAATAAAAATGTTTAAGTATGAAAATAAAAATCGAAATGCTCATAGTATATTTGAAAAAAATTCTCGAAATGTTAATTATTTAATAAACAACGATAGATAATTATTAATAAACTATGTACATGGGTTCTCTCTCGTGCAATTTTATGGCGCCTGCGGCTGCGCTCGCGGCGACGGTACGCCGGAAGAAATATGCGCCTGCGGGCGCACGCGGCGGCGTTAACGCGGCGGTATTGCGCCTGCGGGCGCTCGCGACGGCGGAACGCGCGGTGCACTGCGGCTGCGGGGTTGCGCTTGTCTTGCGCGAGGGCGCAAGCGGCGCCCTGGGTTAGCTTATAAACTCAAACCCTCAGGAGGTACTAAGTTCACCCCTTTGTTAAATTACCTTTAGACAAGAACTTTCAAAGATAATTTCACCCAAGATGAATCATCAATTTATGGGGGTATCAAAGATGACTCCATCAAAGATGATCATCAAATGGAACCTTCAAAGTGAGGCACACATGCTGAGGAATTAATGCTGAGGCATCAAAGTTGAGCATCAAAGTTGAGGCATTCAAAGCGAAGGCATCAAAGTTGAGGCATCAAAGTGAGGCGAATCAAAATATCGAGTGTGAGTGAGTGTTATGTATGTGTGATGAGTGTAAGTGTATATGGTTCTAATTTGTAAGTGTACTATGGTTTTTGTAAGTGTCATCATGTGCTATAAGATGTCCTATGTTCCATAAGTTCCTAGTAATGTGTGTATAATGTCATAGTGTATGTCGTGTAGTGCCGGTGCACGTAATATATATAGGCATAAGCTGGAGAAAAAATATACAACTCATAGTAGAAGCATCCTAGCAACAGATTGTAATATACACCATCGATTCCTCATACCTTAAACATGGGGTAGACACCCATATTAGCTCTATTCGGGGGAAGCTAGAAAAGGCTTGAAAAAAGTGGCACTCAGTTGGCACTATGTGCACTACTGCCTAGTGCACTCACTTTGCACTCATGGCACCACTTTGCAAAGTCCTCATGGCACTCATTGCACTCACTTGGACTCACCTTGCCACTCACCTGTCATCATCTAATACTATAGAACCACTAAATAGAACATCACAAGACTCCTTACGTTGATTGACCATGTCAAACCATCAAGTTACGTGGTCAAATGACCCATGTATATGACAGACAAGCTAAATATCATGGTCAACAAGCGTAACATCAAAAAGCGGCATACGTCCCAAAGAGGACAAAAAAATTACCGTGGTCCAAATTGACCATGATAGGCTAAGTCTAAGGAGGAACAAAATTACCGTGGTCAATTTGACTCTGGTATGCAGCTAAAAGCCGAAAATCATGGTCCAACAAAGTAAAACATCAAAAAATAGGGCAAGCCCAAAGAAGATCAAAATTACTTGGCAAAATTGCCACGTATAGCGAAGTCCCTAAAGAGGACAAAAATTAACTGGTCAAATTAACCCATGTATATGAGCAGGTTAAAGCCGAAATATCATGCCAACAAGTAAGACATCAAAAAAATAGGCTACAGCCCTAAGGAAATCAAAAATTACCTGGCAAAAATACCCACGGCTCGAAAAATAGGGGCGTAAATAGGCGTAATACGTTACAACTGTGCTAAATGAAATTATAAATTCAAAATTACGGTGGTCAAATTGACCCATGGTAATACCAAATGTTAGGCTAAATTACCGTGCCAAATTGTCCATGAAACCCAAAGATCTAAAAATTAACCGGTGGTCAAAATTTGACCCATGAAGCCAAAGGTACAAAAATTAACGTGCCAAAAATACCCACGCTCTATCAAAGGGTAGCCAAAAATAAGGGGCAAAAATGACCCACGGTCGAAAAATTAGGGGGCGGGGTGGTTGACTAAAATAGGGTAATACGCTCACAAAACGTTGCTGACGCAACCGTTCGCGAACTCTTCTGTCGAAGAGGTTGCTAAAAACTTAGGTAGCCAAAAAAAAATTAGGGTTGCCAAAAATCGGTGCCAAAAAAAAACATTTTACGGTTGCCCAAAAAATTCGTGCCAAAAAATTAGGGTTCGAAAAAACATACGTGGCAAAAATGACCATGCAAAAAATTGGCTTCTCAAAAAAATTTGGTGGGACAGTACAACGTTTGCTTACCGCAAACGTTATGCGCAAACCCTTCTCGAAGGTTGCAAAAAATTAGTTCTCAAAAAATTGGGTTCTCAAAAAAAATTTGTGTACTCAAAAAATCCTGGGTTCCTCAAAAATTTCGGTCTCAAAAAATTGGTTCTTCAAAAAATTGGGATTGCAAAAAGGTCAAAGCCCCAAAAAGGTCAGAGCTAAAAAAAGGTCGCGTCAGAAAAGGTCAAAAGGCGCCGTCCACTATCGTTTTACCGGAATGCCCCCCTACTACTAATTAACAACTACAATAAAGCACCGTGAAAGTTAGTAGATATTAATAAACTTTATAATACTAAAACATCAAAATATTCAACAACACCATGAAGAAAATTAGCCAGACCAACTGAAACACATTTTATCTGATGAAGATCAAGAAAAAATTCCAGTCCCTATGCTGAAGAAGGTCTTCGAGTTCGGACGCAAATTAAGCTCCTTTTTTAAAATTTATTTCATTAAAAAAGGTGTCTTTAACAAGTTTTTAATTTGTGTACATTCAGTAATAAAATGAAAGTAGACAGTATTAAACGTTAAATACTAAAAGATCCAAGGGCTATCCTCTCTAAATAAATATATCACTAATTGAAAATAGATATATAAATATATACTATATAAATATATATATATATATAATATATAAATATAAATATAATATATATATATATATATATATATATATATATATATATAGTATATTATAGGGTATAATATATATATTAATAATATATATATAATATAAATATATATAATACTAATATGTATATATTATATATATATATATATATATATATATATATATAAATATAAACTATATTATATAATATATATTATAATTATAATATTCATATATAATATACATACTATTATATATAAAATACTTTTAACGTTGCTTTATCCCCTATGCAGGGGGTAACACGTGGGGACCACAGGAAATCGACCTTTAAGGCCGCCTATCCCAAACCAGCGCCACTAACGTGTTCGCAGTCAAGTTTTAATCTGCCCCAGGTAGAAAAACCCAACTGCTACGCGAGGATTTGAACCAGCGTCCTCTCTATGAGAGCGGAACTCAACCTCCTGCGCCATATATATATATATTATATATATAATATATATTTATTTATATATTATATATAATATATAATATATTATCTATAATATATATATATCTATAATAATATTATAATATATATAAATATATATAATATATATATATATATAAATATCATATATACTCTATATATATATATAATATATAATATATATTATATATCTTTTATATATATACAACTTATTCTTCTATGCAGAAAATCAATTATTCTAAAAAAAATTTCGAAAATATATTTAATTGATTAATTAAATGTATCCTTTTTTATATTTTAAATATTAATATAATGAAATTATAATTTAATTTTCGTCCTAAGTTTTAAGACTTCAGTGTTTTTGACTTACATTCTAAATTTAGCTAACCAGGCCCGCCCCGGAAAAATCCCCCCGGGTCGCCCTAATGTGGTTTGTGAGGAGTATTATTGAGGCCCAACTGGCAGGAATGAACCCCCACATTACGAGGAGTCCATAGTGAGGTCAATCGCCGTCCCGTGAAGCTCTAGGTGGATCTACTGCGACGACTTCTCACAATTAGTATAAAAGGGCGTTAAGGCTGGATTTCTTTTCTACTTGCTTCATATTCTTCTACGTATTTTATGGTTCCGAATGTACGACCTTGCCTCCGTCTTGGGAGAATAAGGATGGTGTCATGATGATTGATGATGATGATGATGATGATATATGATGATATATGATGATGATGATGATATAATATATATATAAAATATATTAATATTATGCAATTTTCATAAAGTACTCTGTCGTACTTGTACCTTCACAACCATTGTACTTGTACTATGACTGTACTTGAACAAAATCTAGAACTGCTACTTGTACTTGTACTGAACAACTCAGAGTACTTGTACTTGTGCTAATTTACTTCAAAAAATGTACTTCACATTCCCAAAACCCACACCTAATATACTATATATATATATATACTATATACTACTATAACTATTATATATATATATACTATCTCATATATATACTACTATATATATATATACTATATATATACAATATTATTATATATAAAAATTATTATATATATAAGATAATATATATATATATATATAATATATATATATATATTATACATATATAGTATATATAAATACTATATATATATATATATATATAATATATTATATTGTGTGTGAGTTGTGTGTGTGTGGTGTGTGTTGTGTTATGTGTGTGATGTGTGTGTGTGTACCAATATAGAGTTTTTCATACATTGCAAATAAAACGACCAAGTTAATCTTTCAACGCTCTACTTCAAAATGACTATTTATTTTCCAGATGCGTTTATTATCTGAATAACATATTAGAAGCCAATTCCAAATTTCAAACTAAGTAATGTGAGTGATCACCACCACAGAAAACCTACAGAATACTCCAGTAAGGGTATGATACCCTATAAAAAAGCACCAGTAACTGACGGGGGGGCATAAGAATTCTGAAGGCTCAAAAACCCTTTAAAATAAAAAGGTAACCAAAGGAGAAACGCAATAATCATTAAAACCAGACCAATTTCAGCCATGTGTTTGTAGAAATTATGTAGAGCTAAGTAGAAAAAATTGAAGAAATTGAAGTTTGATGATGAGAACAACCTTGTTTCAATGACAACAATTAATATTTGAAATGTCAATATTAGTCCTCCAAAAAACGCCTTTCTTACGTTTAGTTATTTGCGTTGGGTGGTAAGTCTTTGAAAATGAAAGAAATAATAACAATGAGTCTACTGTGATTATGTTAATAAGTAATAAAAAGATAATAAATGAAAAAGTAACAGTTCGCAAAAAACATTAATAGATTAAGAGAACGTAGTCGCCCTTCTCAAAAATTTATGCTTGATGAATTGTAAGCACATTTAAGCCTTAATTAATTAATTAATTATAGAGAACAAACTCTACGGGAATTTTGAGAAACAGCCTCTACGTTTTTGAGAAGCATCAGAACCAGACTGATATCCACAGTCAGAAGAACAAATATTATAATATAGAATACTTATATATATTATATAATTATATATATATATATTATAATAATAATATATATATACTTATATATATATACTATATATATATATATATAATATACAGTATTATATATAATATATATTATATATATATATATATATATATATAGTATATATCACTATATATATATATTATATATAATTATATTATAAATATATAATAATTAATATATATATTATATATAACAAAATATATATATTAAATAAAATATAGTCTATAAATAATATATCCCTTCTCTTTGAATACTATATCACTTGCTTCTGCCATCATGTTACTTTCACATAATATTTATATAATAATAATATTATATATATATATACATATATATATATATAATAATATATAACTATTATATAATCGTTATATACTTATATATATAGGTAATATATACGAAAGGACTATTAATCATTATTATCATCCGGAATTTTTGGAAGCGTTTTTAGGGGATACTTATAAAACAAATGCGAAAACTTTAAATAGTTTCAATTTCGCCATAAAACAATAACTTCTTTCTTAGTATTTTCTGCTTACCACAAAAATATCTCATTAAATAGATCACCTAGGTCATGTATTGTGACAAGGTGTCAAATCGTACAGTAAGGGTTGTCTTTATATCTATTATTATCATTATATTATTATTATATTCATTATATTATCTATGTAATTATTATTAATTCCTATAGCGATTATTATTATATTATTATTATATTATTCTTATCATTATTATATTATTATTATTATATTCAATTATATTATTATTAGTATTATTATATTAACAATAATAATAATCACTTTACACTATAATATAAAATATATATATATTTATTAATTATATATTATTATAATATCTATATTATAAACATATATATATACATTATATAAATATATAATAATATTATAATATTATATATATATATATATATATAAAATATATAATAAAAATATATATATATATATATATTAAAAATATATATTATATATATATATATTAATAAGATATATATATATAATATATATATATATATATAATTAAAATTATATATATTATATATAATATATTTAATATATATATATATATTAATATAATATTAGATATATAATAATATATATATATATATAATAATATACCATATATATATTATAAATATAAATATATATATATAATAATATCATATTTATAAATATATATATATATATATAAAATATATTTAATATATATATATATATAACGTATATATATATATATATATATTATAATTATATATATTTATATATATTTATATAATATACTATATTTATATATATAATATATATATATATTAATATATATATATATATGCTTATAAATCTGTATCTTTATATGCGGATTATATACCATACAAATAATCATTTCGGTTCATCATATTAATTATAATGAAATTATTATTGTGTTTCTATTAAATCCTAATTTTATTCATGCATTGCTGTTAAGTTCTACAAATCCCAGCCAGAGTTAGTTTACAGAGAAACATGCAAATCCATTGATTTCAACTGTTACCAGATATATTTACTTGCAGGATACGAAATAAATCGTATTATGCAAAATAACCATTAATAATTATAAACAACAATAAATGCTGGAAAAGAATATTTTTTTTCAATTTGAAAAGCAATTAATTCGCAAAACCACTCACTGACGAAAGCTCACTCAAACCTTAAGTCGGGAATGATAAAGCAAAATTATTAATTTAATCATGTTACTCTGTTAAAATAATTAATGTTTAGTTCTTCATTAATCACATATTTATTAATTAAACCGCGTCATATTGTACACCAGGAAATCCCTTCTTCCCTAGACAAAAAGTTAATAGGTGACTATAAACCGAAAGTACGCGCCTGGTTTTTTTTTTTAATCCCATCAAAATAGTTCCAATTGCTCGGCACATATCGTCCAGAAGGTTTTCATTGATTGAACAGCATCACTTTGTTAAAGACTCTTTGCGAAAACGCGTTTCTTCAGCTCCTACATCGCGTTTGCAACGTAATGTCGTCTAAAAATCAAGAAGCTGACCTTTCATTGAAGATTTGAACATAGGAATGTCCACCAGACATCATACGGGCCATGATTTGTAGAGCAAGGTGTCTGAGAAGAATTATAAAATATCCTTCTTTTCATGAAATACTTCGATCCAAAAGCGATTGAAGAGCGGCATATCTTGACATAGTTTCCATTTTGTGGTTTGTGTCAAGTTTATCCTCAGTCGAGCCAGTTTGTGTGTACATTGTCACAGGAATCAAAAAAACATCATCATTACCTGTTTCCCTTTCACTATTCGTTCTTTTGGGTCTAGAGAAGTTAAATCTCCATATGATACTGAACGCTTACTCTGGCTTGATCCATATAAACCAGGTTTCGTCTTCGGCTCATGTATTGAGCTTTTTCATTCTGTTGACTGTTTCAGCGTACTTAATGCGACGTCAAGTCTGAATCCTGTTTCTGCCAGAGCAGTTTTGGCTCAAATTTGATTGCCACCCTGAGCAATTTTAGTTCATTCCTTAAAATTGCATGAACAGAATATTTGCTGATACAGATGTCATCAGTTTATTTGTATCACTGTCAAACAGCGATTTGAAATTATTAAGGACTTGACTTTCTAAATGGTTTCTGCATTCTTGTTTATTGACGGTCTTTGTTGATCGATGATCGCTCTGCAGATGATTTACCATTTTTATACTGTGTATTAGTTATTTTATTTGGTTTGACCCCCAATTTCATAATCACCAAAAAAGCTGTTAAATCTATGCAAATGTTTTCCTGGATCACGAAGCTTTGCAAAATTGACACACGTCTTATATCTGGCATCAGCCTCCTACCGAAGACACTTATAAAGAAACTTCGAGCGAAACATACAGTACCTGACCTATAGTAGCTGTAAACGATACGTCCGGAAAGCCTAATAACAGCCTGAGGAGAGCGCACAGAATGTTCCCTGCAACTTCCACTCAGTGCTGGCTTACCTAAAGTACCCCTTCCAGGGAAGGAGATTAGTCTGATCTTTTTAGCCATAACCTAAAGAGACATATATAAACAAGTTCAGAAAGATAAAAACAATTATACTTTTGATTAATCACATAACTAATGGGAAAGTCTTCAAAAAAAAAATGAAAGTTATATTTTGAAAAAAATTTTCCTTGACTGTACTTAGTACTATTAGTTTCGTTGTGGAATGTAAAGTTTAAAATTAATGTACAAATATACGAGCAAGAGTCAATATTTTGAACATTAAAATAAATTTAAAAATAAAATAAGTTGTTGTTGTTGTTTTGTTTTGTTGTTGTTGTTGTTGTTGTTGTTGTTGTTGTTGTTGTTGTTGCTGGTAGCTGTTTTTGTTTGTTTTTTTATGTTGTTGTTGAGATGTGTTGTTTGTGTTGTTATTGATGATGTTGTGTTGTTGTTGTTGATGGTTGATGTTGTTTTGTTTTTGTGGTTGATGTTGTTGTATTGTTGCTGTTTGCTGTTGCTATGTTTCATTGTTTTTATTTTAACATTACCAGTATTGTTTCCAGTAGTAGTAGTTCGTTGTAAATTAGTGTTATACATTAAATCATTATATAGGTTAAAAAAAAAAAAAGATTAAAGGACAGTAGAAAGTTGGATAAGAAAATAAGAAAATGAAAAGTAAATATAACCGGAAAAAAAAAGTTGCATTGAAAACTTAATCAAGCTGCATAGATTATACTCATTATTTTCAACAGCGGATTGTTTGCAATATTATTTAAAGTAAAATAAAAATTTCTTCTGAAGAATATAGAACTGTTAATATATATATATAGAATATATATATATATATATATATATGATTATATATTATATATATAATATATTATATACTATATATATATATAATATATATATATATATATGTTATTATATATATATATAATATATATATAATTATAATTATATATATATTAGATGATATATATATATATATATATATATTATATTATATATATAATATATATGATATATATATATAAATTATATATATATATATATAAATATATATATATATATATATATAATATATAATATATATATATAATATATATATATATAATAATAAAATATATATATATATATATATATATATATATATATAATATATATATATATAGATATATATATATATATAATATATATTTATATATATAATACTAATTTTTGTAGTGATCTGTGTGTGTGTCTGTGTTGTTGTGTGGCGCGTTTGTTTTTAAAAAAACCCAATCAGGGGTTTTTTTGGGTGGGCTGTGTATGGTCAATTGTGTGTGTTTGTTTGTGAGGCTGTCTGTTGAGATGACTGGACAAGAAGAGTCAGGGGTGGGGTAGGCTGGGTTCTCTATTGACCTGTGTTTACACTAACGTTCAGTGGCATGAAAAGCTACCATGGTCTGCTGAATATCACCTCGCTAAACTCTCTAACCTAGAATTATTACTGTTCTGAGACCAGCTAGCTAGGGTATTCTTTTTCAAATAAACTTAATATCTCCAACTATAACCTTGTCTTAAATTTCAGGTACTAAATGGTGGAGTCTTGTGCCTATATAAAAACATTTAAACTCCTGTAAACACGTCTTGAGATGCTATCTTCTAATTTCGATTGTTTCATGGTGGGCTTAAAATCTTGCTCCCTACTACTACCATTATTCTTGGTTTCCGCTACTGCTCCCTTACGGAACAGATTTTCAACCTCCTTTTTTCATAGCTGTTACTTCTTCCCATCCAAATGCTGAGATCATCTATTTATTAGGTGATTTCAACGTACATCACACTGAGTGGTTGGGCTTCTCTCATACTGATGCAGGAGGGGAGGAGGCCAAATTCAGTATTCTCAATGATCTGGAACAGTTAATTAAGAAACCTACACATATCCCAGATCGACCTAACCAATTCTTGAAGACGTTTGATTTATGTTTCACCACTACTCCTTCTCGATATAAATATACCATTTATCCTCCTATCGGTAACTCTGACGACAATCGGGTAGCTAATTATAATACTTTTTCTCCAGCAGTTCCACCATGCCCTAAACGTTATTTCTGGCACTTTAAATCGAGCTAATTGGGGGGCGTTGCGTCGTTTCTTTGCAAACGTATGCTTGGAGATGAATTTGCTTTGGACTCGGGCGGACGCTTTGGGTTCACAGCTGAAAAGGTAATAGGAGCCTTAATCGTCGAGAATAGTGGATTCATTCCATCTTCAACTAAATCTTATTCTCCACAAAATCCATGGTCGATGGGGATGTTGTTCGCTTCATTCAGGGAAAAAGACATTGCCTATCGGGCATGGGAAAAAACTCTACGTGTCTCCCTATCACTCTTAACTAATTTCCATTCTACTCGAATCGATGCAGAGCTATTATCGACAAGGCTAAACGCGCTTTCACCCAAAAAGAAAGTGCGACAACTACTTGGCTCTCCTTCTTATAAAAATTTCTGGCCTCTTGCCAAAAAACATCTCTAATAACTTTTGTAAATCTGCCTTTCCTCCTCTTATTCGCTCTGACGGATCTGTAGCTAACTCTCCTTCTGAAAAGGCTAAACTCTTTGGCCTTCTTTTTTTATCTAATTCCACCCTGGACGATTTTGGCTTCCCTCCTCCTA
>JABUQX010009523.1:35000-40619 GCA_015478945.1 Trachelipus rathkii | reverse complement strand
TAAATCATAAAAAAATATTTTCAATATAAATGGATTTATCTTTCTTTAAGATATTACTCTCTCTCTCTCTCTCTCTCTCTCTCTCTCTCTTCTCTCTCTCTCTCTCTCTCTCTCTCTCTCTCTCTCTCTCTCTCTCTCTCTCTCTCCTTAATTAATAGTACATTGTTTTTTTTCTTTCTAATACTATATTGATTTTACTAAAATATTGAGATAAAATTTTCGAAAATTAAAAAGTGTTTGAAAATAAATAACAAAATATGCTTACGACGAGATTGAAAGTTGTTAAAAAATTAATTTCTTTTGTTTTCAAATATTTTATTCAAATATTAAAAACAAAAGTGAAATGAAATATGTTTGTTAAAATATTATGAATTATTTAACATTATTTTAAATTTTTTAATAACATTAATTTTACTGAATGTATTTTTTGAAGTTTGATAACTTTGGGTTTTCATGTTTTATTCTCAATGGAGTATTATCTTTATATTGTATATATTAAACCGTTGAAACATGTTTAATTGACCATTCACGCAGGCGACTATAAATTCGACTGGTCTAACGCACTTTGCACCTCCTCCATAGTGAGAAGGCGTTTTTGGCAAAGGAAGGAAAAGAGGACAGCGGACCTCGCATCGCTTTATGGAAATTGTATTCATTGTGATTTTGGATAAGTTCGGTTTCAAAGTTTTGGGTGTTTGGTTCCCAAAGGTATTTAAAGTGTTCATCAAATTTGCTTTGGTATTGAAAGATCAGTTGTACTTCAAAATCTTTTGGTGACGTTATTCCCAATTCATCCTACTGTAAAATTAGGTCCATTCGCAAACATCTGTAAAAACTTGCGTTGTGTGTTGCATTCAGGGAAAATTATTGCTCACTCGACTACATTTTCGTAAGCACGAACGTTTGCTACGCACGGAGAAGCAAACAAGAATTTTCTTGAAGCTCGCGTTCATTGTTCTGGTTTTGTAAAGACATGCAAGGGATTTGCATGAAAATAAATTCAAATTTGTTGGAAAAATAATTGTGCCAAATTCTGCACTAAAAGAACAATAAAATTTTCTAACAATGTAGACACACCATTAAATTTTAAACTCCAAAATTTTTTCATTCAAGTCTATTTTATGCTTTGTCAATTTCAATAATCAAATGTGTAGCTAATGAAACGAAACAGGCTTTTGCAAAGTTCTTTATATGAAGTTGAATTTATGCTATTTTGTTCTTTAAGTGTAGATTGAATTTCTATTCAAAAACATTTAAACGAACGATGAACTGAACTGAAATTCAGGAAAACAATTGTTTTCTTTCAGAATGGGAACAAAAAAATTTCAAAGTACATTTAAATTTCAAAATGCGAAATTAGGTATCTTGGCATGGCATTGGTCTTCCTAGCTATTTACTAATTTACTTTTATATTATTTTTTACCGTAAGTTATTTTAATTTTTTATTTAATTTAATAAATTTATTTTTAAATTTGAATGTTTCATTTATTTCTAAATTTATTTCTTATGTATTGTTCCTTCGTATATATAAAAAAATATATATATATATATATATATATATATATATATATATATATATATATATATTATATATATATATATATTATATATATTTATATACAAAGAAAATAGATAAATTTTTAAAAATATATATATATATATATATATTATATATATATATATATATATATATATATATATATATATATATATATATATATATATATATATATATATATATATGTAATATATATATATATATATATATATATATATATATATATATATATATATATATAATATATATATATATTATATATATATATATATATATATATGTATATAATTATATATTATATATTATATATATATATATATATATATATAATATAGATATATATATATATATATAATATATTATATATATATATACTATATTATATATATATATATTATGGAATAGAACCAAGTAATAAAAATAAAAGTCAAATTAAATGGCGATTCGGGGGATGGAGTAGCAGGGGTTTTTAGAACAGAGACGAAAGAAAAAAAGAAAATGAAAAATTGGGACGGCAAAACCCGAAAATAAAAAGAACCATGCATTTTCGAAGGAAGTTGAAGGATTAAGGGACTGATGGAGGAAAACCAATTTAAAAGAAAAAAGGATTAGGTAAGAGGTAGTCATGTTTGCATAATTTTTTTTTTCTTTCAAATATGTATGTAGGTTATGATAAAGTTTGGGGCTAGTTTTTTCTTTTTAAGTTTGTGATATACAAAATTGGCATGGGAGGAAATATTATTCGAAATAGAACCAACTAATAAAAATAAAAGCAAATTAAAGGCGATTCGGAGGAAAAGGTTAGATGTGTTGTTACACGTCTCGAAGATGGGTGTAACCTGCTAAGTGAAGGAGATCACTGACCAAAAAGAATGTTGAAGGCATTTGAGTGACAAGTAAAGCAAAAGTGTATTACAGGACTTCCGCAAGGTAAGCGGTGAGATAAGAGCGAGAAGGGTTGTATTCTAGAGAATTTTTAACGGTGATATTAAGATGGATTTGTTAAGTGTAGAAGTGCGTGGGAACCTCCAGCGGACGAGCTGGTATTGGTTCTGATAGTGGATTTAAGCGGGAATTTTGAAAGTGGAGGCGCGGAGAGAAGTTTTGTGGCAAGGGGCGTGTAGGAGCGGTGGAAACCAAAGAAACGGGAAGAGCGTATGGTTGATGAGGACAAGAAAGAGAGTGAGAAAAAAATGGCGGTGTGTGTGAAGAATTATGCTTTCTGGTTCACTGGGTGAAGCTGTACGAAAGGAGGATCCTGGGTGTCAGTGATATAAGGTGCGAGTCGAGCTGGCAGATCGCGAGAGTCCTTAGCTCAGAGTGGAGTGGACGTATTGTGTTGCGTTTTGCCAAAATTGTAAATTTACTTAACTGGACTGTACGTGCGTTGTATGTGACCTGTTAGGTATATGGAGAGCTGGGGTGAGGAGTGGTGTATAACAGTTGTGCATTGGAGTGTTGTTAAATAGGTGGGTGATACTGAGGTTTTGACCACGAGTAATAAAAGATTTATTTACAAATAGCTTAGAGGTTGTGGGTGTGTGAATTTAGGCGCGTGGCGCGTTTAGAGAAGCTTAGTGAGTATGTGATTGCGATTATCTCGTGTAAATTTGTATAAACATTGCGGGCTGTATAGGTCATGAGATTTAAAAACTTATTTTGCAAAAAAACATTATTTAGTGCTTGACGTGGGTATGGAATTCGAAACCGACGGAAACCGATTGTGACCTATTTATATTTATGTTATTATTTACATGTTGTATATATAGTAAGCGTTATTACTTGTTAAGGAAATAAATTTAGTAGTTTAGTGAATATTAGAAATGCTATTAAGGCATCATATTAAAGTATATTTCCTAATAGATAATTATTTTATATATATTAGTGAATTTGAGTTTGAAAACCGACGTAAGCAGTAAAAGGGCGTTTATTTATGTGACTTTGTTAAATATATTATTAGAAAATGGTTGTGTTGTTACTCTTTTTCCTCCATTGCAAAATTTGAAAAGTGAAAGTATAATAAAAGAAGTAAAAAGATTATTTCCACAAATTAATAGCTCAATTCGTTTCAATATAATATATATATTATATAATATAATATATATATATATATATATATATATATTATATATATATATAGATATAGATTATAGATATATATATATATATATATATATATATATATATTATATAATATATATATATATATTTGATATATTATATATCAGGGGCGGCTCGTCGTACAATTTATAGGTGGTTGCATCAAAATTCACACCACACGTACATAGAACGTATTATATATATATATATATATATATATATATATATATATATATATATATATTATATATATATAATATATATATATATATATAGATATAATGTAGTTTTTGAGATATGAGTATAGGCCACAATCTACATCTATGTCATATATATATATATATAGTAAAAATATTTAAATTTTTAAATTTTTGTTACTTACCTATATAAGTATGAAGTAACTGAACATCAATTTCTTTTATTTAAAAAGAAAATCGGCTCGCCGTTCTTTAGAACTCATGGGACCTACGTAATAGGCCCGGCACTTTTTATTTATTTTAAATTAAATTTTTGGTTCCATAACCTCGATTTTGTGCACTTCTTATTTGGTCTTAAATGAGATATTTTTCCATTTTCAAAATTATTTTATCTTGTAGTTAAATTATTTTTTCATTAGATATTTATTGAGTTAAATAAAAACTAAAACAATACTATAGACTAAATGCATTGCAGGCTGGCGTGTATGCATGGCAGACCGCTCGCTGAAGCGCTCGCTCCAAATGCGCGCTGAGCGCGAGCGCTGCCGTGTAACAACTTACTCGCGCCGCGAGTAAGTTGTATATGAAAATAATATAAATATAACTATAGACATTACCGTGCTATAGATTAAACTTTATTGCATATCTTTTTTATTTGGGAAAATTGAGAAAATTCGTAGAAAATGCCTCAAATGAAATAATTCTCAGATAGCATTACCTACCATCCGATTCTAATTTTTTTTATTGCTCTCTGGTATAATAAAGCAGGGCTGCGGAGTCGTAAAATAAATTTTTCGACTCCGACTCCGACTCCGACTCCTTAAATTCAAATTTGGATTTTCGACTCCGACTCCGACTCCGACTCCACTTAAACAAAAATTTTCGACTCCGACTCCACTTAAATAAAAAATTTCGACTCCGACTCCGACTCCAGCAGTCAAATTCAAAATTTCGACTCTGACTCGGCTTAATGCTTACAAAGTTACAATAAAACATTTTTTTGTTTCAGCTATTTTTTTTCGCTTGCTTTTGAGAATAAAAAAATATACCACTTTCCAATGAATCTAATCTCCAAATGCTATACGGTAAAATAGCGTAAACACTAGAGGTGTAGCAGATATCCGCATCCGCATAATTTTTCTCTACCCGCATCCGCATGAATTTTTTTGCGGATAGAGGATAGTATTCATTTACGAATTATGAGACTAAATGTTCCTCAACTTTCTTTAACGCAAGATGTTCAGACTCGTTGGAATAGTAGTTGCTACATGCTTGAGAGATGGGAGAATAAATGAAGCTGTTTCCCGCTTTATGCTTCGAACAAACAGCAAAGGTGAAAAGGCTTGACAGGTGATGATAATACGATTTTAGGTAATTGTATTACTCTTCTTAAACCATTTGAAGAGGTAACTAAGACTATTATCTCAGAAAATTCTTGTTTGCCAGACGAGATTCCTCTAGTTGCAACGATAAAAGCTGTGCTAAATGCTGCTATTAAAAGTAAGGGACTTTCAAAGGTGACAGAAACACTAATGCTGGAGATAGATAATAGATTTCAAAATCTGCAAAACGATTACGCATTTGCAATAGTAACTTTTCTGGATCCTAGATACAAAACCAAATTTCTTGAACCACGTGTTTCACAAAGGGTTAAAATTTATTTAGTATGCCTATGTGATGAAATGCTGCTAAAGCCAGAAATTTCACCAGCCAATAAAAAGGAAAAGATTGCAGAAACAGACACACATTTACTATCTGTTAGCG
>JABUQX010009523.1:0-20000 GCA_015478945.1 Trachelipus rathkii | reverse complement strand
CCTTACTCTGACTTACAGAATCCGTCGTCCATTATTCTCCATCTTACTCTTATGTATATTTCAAGCTCTAATTTATTTCTTTCTTTATTAAGGCGGTTGTACGTCCCTATCTTCCTGTCCTGGAAGCGGAAATTTAATGTGGAGGATACCACTCTGTTAAATCCATTACGGCATTCAGAACCTCCTTACATAACTTACGCTTCCTGTTCTAATTCCGCAATAGCTAAAATTTCGCCACTATCTAGTAAGGGGTATATTATTTTCCCTATAATATATCTCTCTTAAGGGGACTTCAGGCACACCCTGCAGGGGAGCCGTATGGAAAAAAACAAAAGTGTCCTTATGTATAGTTATATATATAGTATATTTTCGAATATTTTTGATGTAGGTTATTAGACTATTTAATCCCTAGCATTTTTTATCCGGGTATTTCAAATATTTTTACTAAATTGTTTATTATAAAAAGCTTTAACAATCTCACTTATGATTTTCACGGAATAAAATCAGTAAATATCATAAGAGTGTGTGCTTTAAACATCATAATGATGGGTAGAGTGGATTATATAGTATATGCTTTTTAGTTTATATATAATGCTTTATTACATTTCCTATTATAATACTTATTTTATTTCTATTATAATAGTACTAGTTGCATTTTATATAATATACTCCTAATATATATTATATAATATATATATATTATAAATGTTTATAATTATACTTAGTCTATTATATTATTAATCTTCATATGTTGATTATTTACTAACGTAAAAATTAAATTGTTGACTTGATAATGTCATTTCTCAAACTCATATATTATGTTCTTAATGTGGCTTTTGATCTAATGATTATTTTATTATACATATTACTATATATCATATTAAGCGGAATTAAATAAATACTATAAAGTACTATTCAATTAAGATATATAGAGTGTTTACCTTTATAATAGTAGTATAATTAGTATAGTTAGTCCTCTGAGTATGATAGCGATATCATAAAATTTATAACTGTTTTATTGATCATTGCCTGTATTAATAATCACTCTCCTCTCCTGTGCTGTACCATTAGTGGGTTAGAGCTTATAATATGTGTCATCGCGTCTTTCACGTGAGTGTGATTTCAGCTCTTTCTGAGTCTCTTACCTGGACTCGCTGGTTACACGTTTACGTGCATTTGATATTTACACGAATCCATTATGGAATCAATATATCGAGTTCAGATGAATGTGCATAGTTGTCTTTACTGTTTAAGCTCAAATTATTATTTATAATTAGAGTTTTATGTTTATTTTTTTGATTTGTATAATTTTGAGAGTTATTTTGTTAATGTATTTTATTGAAAATTAGTTATTTTTGATATTTATTTATATATTGTAGTGAATTTTATTTATATATATTTTTATTCTACTTATCTCTCTCTCTCTTTATTTTGACATATATTACACATATAAGTAGTTAGTGATGTTATACTTAATACTATTTAGATACTGTTAACTTTTTAAGCAAACAAACCATAAGCTAACGTAAAACATATACAACTTACTTCTTATCTACTAACTAGTTTACAAAGTAGAAAAAAAAAGTACGTGTAACAAATTACAGTTGTCATCTTATACAACCACATTAACACTCGCATAAATGACACGCAATAGATCTCAATTTTTAATTCACCATACTCTGAATGCTAAAAGCAGATCATTATGCTACTTAACTCAACATTATGTAGGCAAGTTCTTCCATTCTTACATATATCACCAAAAAAGACTCTCAGTTGGTTGCAACTAAGTATATACATATACTCACACACTATCTTTTCACTATGGCTCATAGAGTATAACACACATTCAACTGATGACACTGTAACATTTACCCATAGACTCACTGTGCATCTTACACACATTATCAGCCAACACAGACAACACATTTCACCTATATTGGACACTTACACTTTTATCCAATAGCAACTCATACATTATACACTTATACACAGAGCGGACATAATTACCCTTCTACCACGACAATTCACTATGACACTTATGAAACATTCACTATGGACACTATACACACATTCACTACGACACTTACATTTACACATTACACACACGCACACACACACACACAACTCACACACAGATTTACTTACACTCCACAGATTTTACTTACACACGTAGATTCACTTACACTAGTACAAGGAGTTTACTATGCTTACTCACACACACAGAATTTAACTGACTCAATAAGCACATCACAACAGAATTTAACTGTTAACATCAACTCCTGACACACAGATTTAACTTTACATCATTACCTACACCACTAGATTTACTATACCACATCCAACAGAATTAACTTCTTACTCATATCTCAACACAGGACTTTACTTACACACACACATCAAACACACAATACACACACACCCACCACACGCACACTCATACTGTAACATATAATCGATATAATTTAATTATAGAATTTTATGTTTTTAATTTAAAACATACGTAATTTATTATTCACTTTCATTCAAAATATAATAAAATAAATTCTTTGTTCAAAGTTTCTTAATACTTCTATATATATAAATTCAATCATCAGAAATATAACAAAAGAATTTATATATTAATAACTGATTTAATACTATTTTGTTCTATGAAAATTTTTAATAAAACTATTCTAAAGTTTTATAAATAACTTTTACTAAAATTTTTATGAAATTTTTATTAAAATAACTATATATATTTTAACTGTACCTTATAGCAGATAATTACAGTAATATCTCAGTAAGGTCACGCTCCTAAGCACCCCTCTACACTCATCAATAGCTTTAATAGCCACGTTTTATGTATTATACTTGATCCTTACATGCTTCTAACTTCATCTATTAGACATGATTATAGTATAAATAAAAATGATAAGTTCAACGAAATAAGATAATAAGCATGTTTTTTATTAAAATACTTCTAGTATTTATTATAATAAAAAATATATATAATAAATAATAAATTAAAACTAAATTACTTCACTTTACATTTAATAATTATTCTGCGCTTCGATGTTTATTTATCTAAATAAACTTAATTATCAAAGTTTATTTTATTTTTTTATAAATAATCCTATATTTTATTTTCTTTAATTTATATTATCATAATGATCTACATGATTGGTAACTCGCCAAATCAACTGAGAACTACTCTTACCCAACGAACCTCCTAACACCATGAATTTGCTGAACCCTTGAACAATTAATAATGTGTTGAATAAAGCACCCGTTATGTCCCCACACTAATTGTAGAATCCTGGTAAAAGAGCGCCTCTTCAAATAAAGATTGCTATATATTCAACATACATATTTATTAACATAGGATTACATAGAGATCATTATATAGTATTAGAGGTCTAGTATTCGGACTTCTGATAAGAGAGTGGCGTAGTTATAGTTGTTGATATTGTTTTAATCTTCACGTATCAATGTTTATGGTTATTTAGCCTATAATATGATTTTAACCATATAGCTAATAATAATATGTACAAGAACAAAATCGGATAATTATTAAAAAAAAATAACTTTTGCCTTAAAAATTGACAATATAATTTTTTATAGATAACATCGAATCCAAATAGGCTCAATACCAAGAAGCCTCTCCTTCCCCAGAACAGGACACCCCAACATCCTACTTACTCATATATGTATACGAGATTATGGGGTGCATTATACTACATTTCCGCTCTCATCTTCTCTATAATACCCACAACTAAAAAACAATTACATGCAATGATCTCTATAATAAACTAGCCTGATCCAATATGGTCTAATACGATATTAAGCTAAATATATGCAACGAACTACCTTATTTTGTATACAACTATATAATATTCTGACACCTCCTATTTTAGTTACTCAAGTACTATTTACATAGCTCGTAACAAGACTGATATGAAAATGTTATAAGACAGATATCTAAGTCAATAGTTCCAATTACATTTTCGACAAAACATAGAAAAACAAACGGTACCACCGGCATCTGATAATACTCGGTATGTCTATAGCTAGGTAATGCAGTCTTTTCGACCCGACCGGTGGCATGACACACACCTCTTACCCCAAAAATCCTCGCATACTTACTGATTTACTTAGCATTATTAAAACCGTTAACAATAACACTCCCCACATCTATCTCTTTTCAATAATTCTAATATGTACACCATCTAACAATATTTCCGATAAAGTTATTTTTCTACAGGATTGATAGTTATAGTCAGATATTTACTTTAAACAAAACCACAGATCCACAACGGATTAACACTGGGTTATTAAAAGTAATTACTAACAGCCATTATCTCTGATTGTTTCCCTGAAAGATAATTGATATGACGCTTTTATATAGAAGTTTTACGGAAACACTGTTCACCTTACGATTCTAGGAATACACTACTTAATTATCACGCTCTTAATTTACCATATATTAATTTGAACCTCCGCAATGCCGTTATCCCTCCCCAAAAAGGTTAACCAATCCCCTACTTCCCCAGGATGTTACATTCATGTGTTCCCCCTCAATACATTCCCTACACTAACTAGGCTGGACACACTGAATTGAATTGATGTCCATATCACAATCAGAGCTGACCTTCCTTATTCTTAATTTCTATGGGTTGACCGGGACCCAAATCTCGCTAATTCCTCACAAAAAAAAGTGTATCATATTACATACATCTTAATGTATGTAAAAGTATAAAGTGCATAATGGCCTTGTAATTATACACCATATGAGAAACCCAATAGTTAATAACCCTAATACCAATCTACAATACAACATCCCTACACACCTTTAGAATTACACACCTCTATCATTCACTTTAACAATACAATTCATATATGTAGTGCAGGGCAAACCATCTATAATTACCCAAAGGCAACAGAAAATCAATACAACCCGCGTGTGTTGAAGACTCACACCCTGAGATCAGACGCTGCCAAAATGTGTGCTCATTGTTGTAATGGTAGTAAGGGCAAAGAGTAAAACCTCTCGATCCCGAAAAGAACTCAACCCAATATATGACTAGTGCAAGTGTATATCTAAAGCCTAATTACTGGTGCTCGAACTCTAAATGTGTAACAGCTCCAAAATCTATCCCTAAGAGCCGCATAACCACCACACTACCAATAAGTTTTCAGATTATTTAATAACATAACTAGTTGCTTTGGCGCTGTATGCTGGATCAAATTAGAAAAGATAACTAGCATCATAGTGTGTGCATTCGCAAGAAAAAATTTGATGACAATGCTCTCAAAAATACCACGACCCCCGCCAATCCCACAGAATCCGGCCATCTTTAAACAACAACTCCCTCCCTATACCCCAAAACAACAATCAGACAGTATTGCTAAACATTATGCAAACATCTCTCGAAAAACCAACCCACCCCAGGATTAACAGGAAGTTAGAAAAAAAGACTCTGTAGAAAACATCCAATTAGACCACACCCTTCCACCCCCATTCACAACCAAACTAGACATTAGAAGCCTATTAACCTCAAAAAAATATCAACAGCGGACAGGTGTCAAGACGCTCAATATCACCTTACACTTAAAACACACTTGGAGAAAAGCAAATTTCTCCTAATCACAGGAAATCTTTAAAAGAATCATGGTGGCAGCTTAACTACATACACCCCAATATGGAACAGCATTCAAAATCCCAAAAACCAAACAAAAAAGACCCTATACATCCCCTCCTCCTACGACCCAATTTTACTTAGTTTGACTCCACTTAGATAAACTGCTGTAGAGAAATTAATACTAAAAATTTTCACTCCCATTTATGTCTTGCCTTGATTTCCAACATGGATAGTAAGTCTAACCACTTGTAACTAACTACTTACTTCCGTCCTTACACCTCCCTCACACACACAATCAATTATGTGAGGGTTATCAGATCGCTCAAGTTTACCCTCTTCCCCTAGTGTGATCTATACTTCCACACTACGAATAGACATTGAATAAAGCATTCATGAGTGTAAGTCGCGCGGGTCCCCTACACAACATCTTAGTTCATGAAATGTAATCCTTACCACTCGCCCCTAGAAATAGTTAAATGACGATAAAAAAAAATTTGCCTTTGCTCAAGTATTTGTCCTGTCCTAGTACTCGTTATACAGCTAAGGTCGTTATAAAAAACGAATAACTCTACCTACTGTATCAGGGTCAAATCAGCAATGAGTATGGCGTCTCCACAGGGACGCGCCACATTCTCTCTCAATTTTTGCTTTAGATATTAAAGCAGATCTACCAACCCCAACCCACCAATCCACCAATCTAACGTGTAGTTGATACTTGTTATCGGCATGAGTAGCTATGTGCCAGTAGTTGTATTTACCCAACACCCAGTACTGTATAGTACAGGTGTAAGCCAAGTGTAGAGTCAAAATGTAACAGATATGTCTCCAAATGGGAACATCTGATAAGATGTCATCTTATTAGTGGAAAATAGTGATTTGGTATATATAGCAGTGTCAATACGCTCAGAATGCATGAATGGACAAGAATCCCCCCTTTTAAAATCCTCCACATTCACCTCGCTTTGTAATAATCCAAGTGTAAGTGTGTCCGTCTTGACTGCTAGTATGATCCAATCCTCCTTCGGCTATGTATCCTAATGATAGTCTTATAGCCGATAAATGTACTGAGAACTCATACCAATTAGATGACCTATGCTGTCCATTTAAGCAAAACCAGCAAAAACATACTTAGTGACTTACCTATGACATTCACACTGACCGATTCTCTCCCCCCACATCGAACCCAAATCACTTCCCTCAACCCAAGCGAAAAACTAAACACCCTCCGTACCCTCATACTCAACACCAACTTCAAGCGACAGGAAAATGCGCACCACTTCACCACTACCTATAAACAATTTCTCATGAAAGATTGTGTGTCTGTAAAAAGTGTAACTGTAAGTGTATTATGGCGAGTAAATGATAGTGTTTCATAAGTTGACCCATGGCTGACTGTGGTATTAGTCCGCCAGCGCGTGATCTATCGATTGAAATTAGTCTGGTAATTGCTCAATAAGCTGATAAGTAGATTGTCCCGTATGTATGTATAGTGTAATGTTAAGTGTCTATGGTTAATGTTCTATCGTACATAATGATTTGTGTGTGTAGAGTGATGGTGATGTGTGTTGTGTGTGGTGTCTCGTGATGTGTGTAGCGCTAGGTGTTGTTATGTGCACTGTAGTAGTGTTTGTTACTAAAATCCATAACAATTACTGCCTCGCAAGTAAATAAACTAAGTCACATATAAATAATTATAAATCAAAATAAATGATATTATTCAACAATGGTGGTAACTGAGATAAACAAAATCAGAATACACTCAAATGCAAAAGAATTAAAACCAAAAATACAAAAACTCTGTTAATTAAAGATGATGATGGTGTAAGACAAGTGAAGAGACTCCTCGAGGCTTTAAAAACAGTTCTTCATATCAGAGTGAGTTAAAGCAAACAGCTCAAACGCATGAGTTAATAACAACAGTCCATAAGCCATAGAGATTTAACAAGCTCTCGTCCCAGTCTTAAAGACAGACTTGAGCTTCATACGCGCAGCCCCTTACGACAACCAAGAAGGTATACAATAACAAAAGCATGACTAAATTCCCTTAAGGCTACACACCCTCTCTATCTTACTAACTGATCTCACTCGCTTGTAACTGCTATTTTTTTCAATGTTAATTATAACATACTGAGTATACACATTTTTGCCTTTGAAAAAATTACTATGCATTTTCAAAGCCAGACTTTAAAACCCTTGAAGATTAGGTATCAAGCTCGAGGTGATATACCACAAGAGTTCAAAGCAGTGATCTAAAACTGAGTTTAAAGCTCAGCTCTAACAATCAGAGTCTTAAGAGCAGTTAAAAGCGTAAACATAAAGACCTCTATATCTCCTAACCTTGGCTCCAATTAGGTAGCACTAACTTTTTGAATCTCTATGAATTTACGCTTTTAGGTATAGCTTACATCTCTTCATCTAAAATCCAATGATGCGCATACGTAAAACTTAATGGAGTAGACGGATAAAACACGAGATACGTAAGCACGCTTAAGGCTAGCTCACAACCGAAAGAAGGGCCAAATCTCATACGTAATCCTTCGTACGGATGTCTCGGAGGTGAAACCTCTAGTTGAGATTTACTGCATTTAGGTCTGTCCTTATAGTACTGACCCAGGTAGATGTTTTCAGATGTTTTTAGACTAAAATTTTCGTACAGTTTATGTAGTTTGATAATTGCATTTAATATAATCAAGAAGCACCTACTGGTTTGCTTGTTTTTACTCTCATAAACTTTTCTTACAAAACTTTTAGCAATCTAAAAACAGTAGAATATAAGTAAAAATAGACGTACAAAAAGTATTCAACTAATAGCTTAATAAAAATATTGAGTTGTGAACTAATATAATAGAGGTCCTGTTGTATCTTTGAGATTTACGGAATGTTGATCTACGGTTCGCCGTGAGCTGTGCTCTCTTTTATACACGAACGAACATGCTCGTCAAGATTGAATGAAAATAAAAGAAATGTTTCCATAGTCTCGTGAACTAATATAAGTATATCTTGACAATTGAACATCTACTGGTTGATCAGTCACCGCTCTTAAAGCAAGGTCGCTAATTAATTTTTACGCGTGTGTCGCACGCGGAGGAATATTTGCGACTGCGGGTAGGAAGCAGGGCAGATGGGGTAGCGCGCTCGGCGCCGCTACCCGCATGCGAGGTTGCGAGAGGGTGGCTGGCGCCTGCGCTTTGCGGAGTAGGGCATTCACTGCTGAGCCCTCAGGTAGTGGATATAGCTTATGAACTAAGGGTGAAAGAGGTAAACACAATAAATATTGTAAACATGTAGAAAGAAACATCTTAACTCTGTTCTTTAATGAAGGGTAGAGATGAGCCATCTAAAAGATGATTTCATATCTCAACAGATGATTATCATATACATATTAGAATGCGTATTCAATAAGTAATGATACGTCATTCAAAGTAAGATTAGTAATTAATAAATCGATAAACCTTCAAAGATGATATAGCATCAATGTCTATGATGAGCTATATACATGCTGTAGGCATTCAAAAATATACAAGTAATATTAATACTAATTGTACAGTTTTATAAGCTTATATAAGCTTATGATATTGAAGTCTTCTTCTGTTTTTGTTGTATTTTATGTGATTATTATAATAATGTATAAGTTGTCTATGGAGAGTGTAAGTGTTTATCATAGTGTCATAGTGTATTGTATATAAAGTGTATGTACATATATAATGAATGTATGTATAAGTGTTATATAGTGTACTGTTAGTGATTATGATAAAGTTGATTTCAATAGTGTATATAGTGTATTAGGAAAAAGGACTATAATTCATAGTAGGAAGCTTAATCTAGATCTTGATATAATAAGTAATATAACATCCGGAATCTAATACCTTATAATCGATAGGGTGATATGACATCCCATTATTTAAGGGCCTATCTAGAGCTCATAGGGGAGGCTAGAAAAGGCTTTGAAAAGTGGCACTTCAAGTGGCACTAATGCTGACACTTATCATTACGGCATTAGTCATTGTTTGCACTCATTGGCATCATTGCTCTCGATTGGGCACTCATTTTGGCAACTCATTTGGGACACTCTACCTTGGCACTCACTCCTAGGCAACTCATTCTTAATTACCATAGATTAATCATATTAGAAACACTAATATAGTATTAACAATCATACATAGATCAATTTATTCTTAACGGGTATTGGAACCTCTAAGCCATCAAATAAGCTAACATAAGAGTCAAATAATAAGTTATACTAAATACCAAAATATTGATCCCTATGGATATCAAGGGTTAGTATATTGAATCCTCGAATAAAATGTTGGTAGTTCTCAAAGATATGTCCTATAGGATAGACCAAAGGCTGGATTGGTGTCGAGAGAAATAGAGCTGCTCGCCGACCGAGAAATATAGTGAGATTGCAGCTCAAAATAATCGTATATTTATACTAAAGAACATTATATTCTGAAATAGTAATATTAATTTTACATAATATATATTTTATAATTAATATATATACTGTATATATTCTAATATATTTACATATACTAATTACATAATTAGTGATTTATACTATATATATGTATAAAATATATTATTTATATTATTATTATCGCAATAATAATATATATGATATTGTAGTAATATAGATATATAAAATAATTGGTATATACTGTTATTACAATGCCTTTGATTTTAGACAAGTGTTACATGTGGGTGTATTTATGAATTAAAACTCCGGTATAATGAGTACAACATATATGAAACCTGTATATAAGAACATGAGTAAAAACGAAAATATAAAACTCTTCGACGTGAGCGTATGGGTATCAGGTTCAGAAGCAGGTGATCAACAGAATAGCAGTGAGATTTATTGGTATTATTATCTAACTTTCAATGAGAATATTAATATATATAATATATAATCTTTCGGTGTCTTTTATACTCTCTGATTAACTTTCTAGTTGCTCTATATACTGTAGCAATAGTTATAAATATATAGATCAAACTATTTATCATATAAAAGTTAAAATAACTCAATATAATAAATTTTTATATAATATATTAACTTATACTATACTATAATAGTCAAACTGTTATGATTAAATAAGTAGTATAAATATAGGGTATAGTAGTATATTAGATGTAGCTAATAAATAAAATATTGATCAGGTGTAGCATTTATATATAATAAGTATAAATTTATTTATAGTATAGTAATAATAAATAATACTTAAAATCTAATATAAATTAATGAATAAATAAATATACTATATACCTAGTAAAGTACGGAAATCATTAGTTGTATTCCTATGGTTCATTCAGTGCTTTACTCGAGGTTCAGTGCTTTACTCGAGGTTCAGTACTTTACTCAAGGTTCAGTAATCTACTCGAGGTTCAGTACTTTACTTATTATGAGTGCTTAATACTCGAGGTACATTTTTTATAAATATTATTAATATCCTATCATAAAAATTTTCTAGAAAATAGTTAATTCATATAAATATACGAAGAATAGTTATAAATTTATATTTTATATACATATATACTATATAATATATATATATATATACAGGTAGTGAAATAAATAAATTGGGATAGTTAATAAATAAAATTATATTTAGTTTTAGCCCCTCTGCGAGATGAAAGAATATATGGTATAAATTTCTATCTATGCGTTGGAAATAATATGAGTGTTAGTAAAGATATATTATATATTTATTAATTAAAATATGTTACAAATTTATTTATATTATAAAATTTAGATAAGGCTATGTGATCTTATATACTCTTCAGGCTATATGTTTTATTGAATAGTGTCTTGGAGGAAGATTAATAAGAGGCATTGGAGTTTTAGGACAAACTTGAATTCCTCCTGTTTATTTATCTTAGTAAGTGCCCTTTCTGCACCTTTTGGTGAGAAGATGGAAGTTCTCCCCCTTGAACCGATCTCGTAAAGAAGTGATAGTTACTCGTTGGACAGAGCCAGCTTGAATGAGAACATATTCCTTGTACCATACGTGTTCTTCGGATAAAACCCCAAATAATTCCTTCATTGCATATAAGCGTTTTTCAGCATGTATGGATAGCTGGTCGTTCTATAATTTAATGATTATAAAAATATATATAACTAGTTTCATTAATAGTGATCATCGTATCACTCAAGTATCGTAAAACGAACTCTCAGTAAATAATATTAATTATTTGTACTCACCTAGTATATAATATTATAATATATATAATAATATAATTATCATTATATGTCCTAATTTCTGATAATATATATATTGATAAAAGTATATATAGTGTGAAAAGGTATGTGATTTGAAAAATCTCATAGTGCTGGTTCTCGGCAGACATCTCTATTAAACCTATTGGGTAAAGAGCGCTGTTAAAAAACGAAGTGTTTTTTCCGTTAAAAAATATAATACTTGCTGCGTGTATGCTCTGCGTTGGTTTCAGTGTCTAAATGATGATTATATACTAACGTATGGAGATTGGCACATTAGCTGTATTGCCCTTCTGTCTTAAAGCATCTATCGGTCATTCTTTCCCTCAGCGTGGTTCTTGTGCTCCCGAGCTGGTTTCAGTCTCCTTCAGCGCTTTGGCGTAGGCGATTCGGACAATGAGCAGGACGGTGTACTCTCGGCTCGCGTAGCGACACATTGTTTTAAAAAACGTCGCGTACCGATGCAGATCGTAGGGACGAATAATTGAATTTGACGTTCATCCGTACGGGAAGCGCGATATCGAAAAATAAATTATCGAGACCGTTATATAACACAATAATGAAAAATGGAAGCGCAACTCGAAAAATACAACAAGGTTGACACATTGAAAAAAAAGAGGCCATGATAAAGACATGAACAAAATTATTGTTCTACCGAAGAATGAGGGAATGGGAAAGATCTGAAACAATAGAATAAAAAATAGAAGGTTTCGTTCCTAAAATATTAAGTGTTTCTCTGCTATGATATAGGGTAGACTCAATAAAATTAGAGGAAGTGTGTGTGGCGAGATGGCGGGCGAGTATACAGTGAGGGAGTAGGAAATAAGTCAGGGTCCTAACATAATTTCAAGGCCCGAACAGGGTAAGAGATTATAAGGTTAGTAATTTTCGTATATATTTCATTTCTCTTGCGATAATACTCAAAGAGAAGGCATTCCGTATCCGAGTAAGTGTTGTAAAATATCTCTGCCATCTCTGATATATCATTTTTCTCCCCCTCATAAGGACACTACCGGAATACATCTCCTACTATACGATGTTCATACTATCCCCAAATACTTTAAATTGTACCTTATATATTTTTTATACATATAGTATATTGTATCAGCTCTATTCTCCACTCAATTACAACCTCGGATCGATCTCCACCATATTCTCAATCAATCATCTACCTAGTCTTTCCCTCTCGGTTTAATATCCTCATTCCCTCTCCTCATCACAACTTCTTATCGTTTCATAAACCTCCAGATAAATAATTCGCAGTTCATACTATAAGTTTTGTGCAAACTAAAAACTCATCATAGTCTATCACTGTTTACAATCATCTTCATTCTCTCATCTATGCTTCCTCCACTACGATCTCCGCAACGTTTGTACCATTGATATATAATGAACTCAGGAATTTAGTACTGAGAGCACCTTCCATTGTATCTCATCTTATTGTGATCATATAACTCCTTCATACCTACACCTGGAAATTTGTCATAATTTACTCTTTGATTTGTTTGTATTAACTAAAGTGCTTATTTATATGTTTTAACAATTGTCTCATGGTTATTCAATATTATATTCTTCTCTATGTTCGCTCCACCTAATAACTCCCTTGACTCTATCAATATGTCTTTTCTACGTGTCTAAGCTGAAAAGCTCACGCTCAGTGACATGCCAGTCCTAGTATAAATTCCCATTCCTCATATATGACACTATATAAATTTTCAAAAGCGAACACCACATCATTAAGTACGTATTTTCTAACGTGTTGTAAAGACCGATGTTGCCACTCTTCTCTCTCAAGTTGTGTGTTATTCAACCAAACCTCTCTACAGAAATCTACTCTCTCATATCAAATATTCAATAGATCTTTCTGCAAGACTGTTTCGATGACAATAATGACATCCCATACTATTAGTTTCCATCAGTTCTTGTTTATATCTCCTCATTATTTACTTTATATGTTGTGTAGAAATATGTTGCCTCTTACACACCACGTTCTAACCGAGAGTGTTACACATTATACTCTCCGTTCCAAGCACTGTTCTTTCAAGATTTAATACATCCGTCTCTTGATTCCCTCAACTTGCACTTAATTTCATGTCGAGTATCTCACCTGACAACTAATTCCTATCATTACTCTCCGAACGCCTTTATTCCGCGTTCTGTTTTACCTTTATCTACATACCTCTGATCAGCAGATTCGTCTTCCCTCTCTCACCAGTTGATATCAATACCATCCTCACTCTCGTCTACCATTCTCACAATTAAAATCAAGATTCGCAATTCTCATCGCATTCACTCGACATACCTGTCCTCATATACGAAAATTGACAACAAATACGTTAACGTTTCAAATCCTGTACATTAACTTCTAATGAGAATAAAGTTTACTAATTAGAACTTCCGTTTTTCGTCGGTCTTCTTCCAACTCGTTTCCGATTTTTTCCCTAGGTGGTATTTTCGTAGTTACTCTCATTATATTTACCACTCTAATCAGTGGTAATAATCTCTAGGATTTCGAAGTCTCATCTTACAATATTCTCTTCTCTCACATACTCACTTTCTTTATTATCCATTTTTTCTCTAAAAACATTCTCATATCTTCAATTATCAATATTCGCCTACATTTTATTATTCTTATATTTATTTATAATCAATAAATAATTTCCATTGTGGTTTAATATATCCTTATAATAATCGGTAACAATATTAATAATGATATATAATTAATATTAAATAGATAAATTATAATTATTAATAATTATAAATTAAATAAGTATAAATATAATTAAATATAATAATGATATATATAATTAAATATATTATTATATTTAATAATAATTATATTATAATATTATATATTAATGTAAGATTTTGATGCACCACTATATATTTATTAATTATTAAAGCTAATAAACTCAATCTTACCATATAAAATACAATTTATAATCCGATATTAATAAGTTAGTAAATAATTATTGAGTGTTCAAAAAAATTCAAGAGCACATTATATCTCTAATATTATCAATAAATTAAATCTCTACTCGATATTTAAAGATGGAAAAGGCTAAACATAGCATATGTAAATGTTGGCTTATTATCATGGGGTCTTAAAATTGATTTAGTTAGTGTAAAACTGTATATAAATAGACATATATAGAAAAAAAATTTATAAAATCTACAATTATCTCTATCCGGAAAGGACTTATAATTTGTGTGGTCTATTCTTTTACTATAATTTTAGTTTGAAGGAGAATGTAAAACAAAAATAATGATATTTTTTTAATTTGTTAGGAGCTCAGACTTAACGTAGGTACAGAAAGTACTATCTATATCGATTTTTTGATAAAGGATTAACGATAAGATGACATCGGGATATACAATAGGTGGCTTTCTCTGATTCGGTGCAGAGAGAACATCTATTAGGGAGGGACTATTCCTAATACTCTACGTGATAGTTAGGTGCTTGGGACGAGAGGAACCCGCGATACCTATAGAAATAACTACCAAAGTAGCTGTTTGTCGTTAGTTCGGTTAGATACCTACCCGTGAGGTGAGGGGAATGAGTTACGTACTCTTAGGTTCCCGGGAAGCGCGCGCGCAGACTCCCTGACTCTACATGACACTCATAGAACGATGGTGCCAAGGATCGATTGTCTGTATTTACCACTTTGAGGGTTATTATTTAGTTATAAAAAAAATTATTAATGAAATATTACTGTATAGTAACGCACCTTATTCTTTTAATCGGTACACTCGAGTATAAAAGGTCTCTAAAATAGGCTTTCTACTCAAGTATTACGATTCTATAATATTAACAATATTAGTTTTTCTTGTCTTATACTTTATACGTCTGAACAGATTGTTCCTTAGATCTAAATATATGTTTCACTTTTCTCGCTAGGATTGATAGGTGTTTGTGGATAATGGCGGTGTTGGTGCGTGTCTAATAGAGCTGTTATCACAGAATATTATTGAAGGAGAGTAATTATGTATTATATGAGTAATATTGTAATCATGCGAGTCTTAGTTGTGTCTTTGATTAATTAAAGAGTTTATATTGATAATGAAAATAATAGCTTTCATTTAAACGCTTTTCACGTTATTTTATTTCTGATGATTATGTTTAATTAAAAAATGAAATACTGTGATCAGTAAAATCATCGTGAAAGTATCATACCTAATATTATATACTTTTATTGCAAATAGAGAGAATATTACTATAAATTTAAATATAAGATTAACGTATCTTGATGTACATTATCGATAAAATTTCTACTATAATAATATATTAAAATTATTTATTGAAAAACTTATTTATAATATAAATATAGTAGTACTAAATATATCTTCTGTCAGAGGAAACAATTTTATTAAATAATACACAATATAAAAAATAATTTCGTCTCCAGTATAGTATCATATTATTAATTTTAAATTATAATTATTTGTATGTTAAAGTTGAAGGTATAGTTTAATAATTTATATATATATTTATTGATTATTAATACTATATATATATTAAGTAATATAATTAATGATATTATATTATTATATATAGTAATTTAATATTTAATTATGAAGGTATTTATATGACGAATTAATCATAAGCTTTTTCTCTTCCTGTGCTGCATTGATCTTCTGCTGCTCTAATATTTACTTGTGTTTTCGTGATTGTAGCTCATATAAATAAGGAAAAAAAGGGTTGGAATTTTTTAGTAGTTTATTAGTCAGTAATTGGTTATAATATTAGTATATATATATTTATATATATATATATAATATTAATATGATATAATATTATATTAATAACTATTAATAATATATAAATAAATAATATAAGTTTACACCTCTACGGCATTAGCCTATTCAAGGAGGGCTAAACTTTCTTTAGTTATTTTATACCTAAGTGATCCCGAACATACGTAAATCAACATAAGCCCTTGCCATGTTCGACTCTCTGTCGCTATCTACCATTTGATACACTATAGGTTTATATATACTTTATATATTATATATATATAATATATAATAATATATATATTATATTAATAATATATTTATTATATATATTATATATTAATGATATAACCTGTTACTTACCAGTGACGTGCATAGGAAGCTTTAGGTGAACCCAACTTTATTTGCACTAATATATACCCACCCATAATCACTCAATATTTCTCCTAAGCTCTCACATAATACCCATTTGAGTATAATAAAGTAGTATATTAATATTATAATATTGTCACCCATGTACTTTAGTAACTAAATTTAATATATTCTCTCAAAATTTTGATATATCTATGCTATGGTTTCAATAAATGTACCATATAACAGCTTTACTTATAGAAGCCCTTATATTATCAGTGGGTATAGAGTTTATGTACTTCTTACTTATTTACGTCTATTCTTGTATTAAATGGATAGTATCTATGCACCACCTGAATAATGACGTACTTACCATAATCTATCGTATCTAAAAATTCAATTTCATTGATATATCTGAAGACCTGATTATACAGTGCGATACAAATTGGTGTAAGTATGTACTTTCTTTATTGCCGTTTTTTTCTGCATCAAAAATCGCGCGATTGCAGGAAAAACCGTATGAATGGCGGAAATCATAATATTTTTTAATCAAAAGGCTCTAACTTAGCCTCAAGATGGGTATTTCTCAATTTTATATATACCATTATCACAAATTATACTTCAGTATATATCCTTATATAAACTAATTTTTTTGAAATAATTTTTATTTTTACATTTATCTCACTTAGAACTCAATAAGAATCACCAAGTTTTTCCAATTGTTTGCAGGTAGTAACTATTTTCCTTATGAGGCAGTTTATTGTATAGCCGAATAATAATAGAAATACTTGAACAATGATGATTGTTTCTTTTCAGCATCATCTCTGTCGCTATTAGACTAAGCCTCTCAATTATGGACTTTATATATTTAATTCATTCGTGGAGAACCTGGAATTGCTTTGAATTATCTTTTCTGTGTTATTTTTTGACTGTAATTATTTATTGATGACTTGTGGATACTAAGATATATATAGTAGTGTTCGTGTGATTTCGCATCTGTGGATTCCTGTGAATCTGTGACTTCTCTCGTGGTATGCGAATCTCCGTGATGTGTGAAAATAATTGTTTGCGGAAATCTGTGATTAGCGCAGTCACAAGCATCCTTTTCTGGATTACGTTACGCGTCAATCCTGAATCCGAGTTGTGATGGTAATAAATGTCTCCGAATCCTCTGAATCCTAGATCCCGAAATCACCGTCCAGGGTAGTTCCAAGAGATTTTGTATTCTCGTATACGATTCTCGGAGATTCTCTGGAATTCAAGAGATTCGTCTCAGATATCCGGTAGTTCTCATCGAATAGTCGCTGAATCACGTGAGATTTCTGGACTTCGAGACTTGAAATCTAATCACTTTTGATTTCTACCAGTAATTGAAGCGGTAATTACGCTATATTCTGTATGCTATCTCGTATTATTTTATGGAATAGACCACTATTTATTATAATATGTTAAATTATCTTATATAATTAATATACTTAAATATATAATATATAATATATATATATATATATATATATTATATATATTTATCTCTTTATAACACGTACATAATAATAATATAAATACATTATATATTAATATATATAGTATAAATATATTATATAATATAACTTTATTATAATTACTATAGTTAATATATATATTATATATTATATATTATTAATTAATTATATTATATCTATATATATATATAATTATTTATAATTAATATATATTATTAATATATATTCATATATATTATAAATGTATTATGAAATTTTTGAACAATTATAATATTTTTATTAATTAATTTGTGCAGTTTAATATTTTTTTACTTACTAATATGATATCTCTTAAATAAATATACTATATAATTTATAAATTATACTTTATTTAATTACAGAACCATAAGGAAAATAACTATTTATTACTTCAGGACTTATGTGACCCGGTCCGATCCAGGCCCGGTCTCCTAATAGATCTCAGGTGTCTGTGAACATGTCTTCAGCTCTCAGGTTTATAGCTAACTATTATAGAAGATTGTATAATTGTAAGCACTTTTTTTGGTACATATATATTATTTTAACCTAAATAAAAATATTATCTTTGAAAATAATTTATATATAATATCCTCAAATGCTCCTATGCTTACTAGGTCTACCGGCTCCTACGGCTCCGACTAGGATTGGAACCATTTGAATAATTAGTCAGTCAATTCTTTCTGACAGAATTCCCTTCCAGATTTAGTATTTTCCTCTAAAAATAATTCCTCTTTCCCTCCAACTCATGCTAGCTCACGTCTGACTACCAACTAATATGAGCTCTAGTGTCCTCGGCTACCGGCTCCGGCTCCGCTAAGGTTTATGCAATATAGTTATGTAAATTTGTGTAACCAGGGCGCCACTTCTTTTTGTATATATATTTTTTACCCTAAAAATATATTTGTTTTTAAATAAAAATTTATATCCAGCATCGGCTACGTGAGTCTGCGTACTCTGTCAGACTAAAGATTATACTAATATGTGTGCACTATTGTAATATAGTTCCAAGCACTATTCTTCTGATATATTATTTTTCACCTAAAATATTTTTTGAGAAATTATATATTACGATCGGTCTCCGGCTCCAGCTTTCCAGTGGCTACGGGTACTAGGTTTCTGCACTTATTATGTTTTAGTAAATTAGTTCTAAGGCTCCCATTCTTTTGTTAAATATATTGATTTCACTTAAATATAATTATGTTTGAAAAAATTTATAATTAATTCAGCTCGGTTTCCGGTACTTCTACATAACCGCTCCGCCGGCTCCTCTCGGCTCGATTTAGGTTTACTGCACTATTTTGTATATAAAATTGGTCCAGGTGAGCACTTTCTTATTAGGTTATATTATAATATATTTATTACATCCTAAAATATAATGTATTTTTTGAAAAATTAATACCTAGATCCCGGTGAATTCGGCATCTCTGAGCTCCTGCTCCGGCTCTCGGCTCCTCGGCTCCTGAACTTATAGGTTTCTTATTAACCGATATATGAAATTGTTCTTAGCACTTTCTTTGTTAAATAACTCAATATTTTATTATTACTATAGAAAAAAATATTAAT
>JABUQX010009522.1:50000-54644 GCA_015478945.1 Trachelipus rathkii | reverse complement strand
GAGAGAGAGAGAGAGAGATATTCAAAATCTTTTTTTCAAATTATTTCGTACGATTTCACTGGGTGAGCGAAAGTTTCGTACTCACGAAATTTGCTTATTTTTTCTCTCAAGCAAGGTATGACGCTTGGCTTTTTCCTATATATTATATGAAATATGAAGATCTACCCGACGCCCCGCCTTTCCATTATACTCTTAGGAACAGAGTAAGAAGGAAAATTTCCAAATGAATTATATTATAATTGTTATTACTAAAGTAGTTGATTTTCTTAATTTATTTATAATCAGTTTTCTTTTTTACACTTTCAATATAAAATTCTATAATTTATTTTACTAATCATTAAATATTTTATTAAAAGACTAAAAAATATTGGGTAGGAGCTACCTACCCTGCTTACCCTATGTATACAATATAATATAATATAGTATATAATATATATATATATATTATTATAATAATATATAATATATAATATATATATATATATAATATATATATATTTATATATATATATATATATATAATATATATATATATATATTATATATATATATTATTTTCATTTATTATTTACTATTACATATTTTATTATTTATTATATTTATTTATTTATTATATCATTTATTATTATTTATGATTCTATATTATTTGTTTGTTATTATTATATATATTATTATTATTTATCTATTATATTATTATATTATTATATTATATTATATTATATATATTATTATTATTATTATTATTATTATTATGTATATTATTATTATTATATATTATTATTATTATTATATGTATAATTTTATTATATATTATATATATTATTATTATATTTTATTATTATTATATATGGTATATTATTATATATTATATTATTATATGTTATTATACTAATGTGATGTATTAATAATATATATATAATAATAAAGATATAATAATATTGATAGATATATATATATAATATATTAAAATAATTAAGATATATATATATAATATATAAATAATAATTTATATAATATATATATATATATAAATTTAATATATATATATATATATATATATACAGAATTTGCTTCCCCCTTGAGGTAAAAATTAAAGATGGAACTAATAATTTAATAAACATTAAATTTTTAATTAATTTTTAACACCAAGTAATAATTAATTTTTAATTTTTAAGAAATTTTCAGCCTAAGCTTTCGTGGTCGGACGCGAAACTGAATTGTTTAAAAATTAAAAATTAATTATTACTTGGTGTTAAATTAATATTAAAAATTTAAACTTGTGTTTTATTAAATATTAAGTTCAATCTTTAATTTTTACCTCAAGGGGGAAGCAAATTCTGTACCTTATAGACTACGCGAAGTTTGTAGTTACTTTCATTCTCTCTCTCTCTCTCTCTCTCTCTCCTCCTCTCCTCTCTCTCCTCTCTCTCTCTCCCCCCTTCTCTCTTCTCTAGTATATATATATATATATATTACATACTTGTATATATATAAAATAATATTTGTTTATATATATATATATATATATAATATATATTATATATATATATATATATATATTATATATATATTATATACAAAGGTGGGCACCGTTAATGAGAAAGTTAACGCCGTTAATCCTTAATCGTTAACAAAAGAAATTAACGGTGTTGACCATTAAAGCGTTTATCGGTAAAGAATGTAACGGAAGTTAACGTTAATCGTTAACGTTAACCGTATTCAAAATGTGTGGGAATAGTAATAATTTTTCATAAATTTTTCACATTCATAAAGATTGCAAGAAATAATAATAATAATAATAATAATAATAATAATAATAATAATAATAATAATAATAATAATAATAATAATAATAATAATAATAATAATAATAATAATAATAATAATAATAATAATAAAAATAATAATAATAATATCTCTAACAATATTAATTATTATATTAAACCTATAAGACTTAAATAATTTAGGCTTTGACTTAGCAGATACTTTTGGCGTTTTTTTTTTTTTTTACAGATCACCACCACCCACGGGCTGGGCTCTTCTCAAGGAGGGGACGGAAAATAAAACATTGGAAAACCCACCCAATCCCCAGTCTAACGCAAAGTTCTTAGGTGAGCGCAGACGTGGGTTTTAAAGAGAGGAAGATTAAATATAGTTGGAAAAACAGAAGAAGGCAAGAGTTTCAAGAACAAATAGCGAGTAGCTAGGAGAAAGAGGCACCACAACGAACAAGTCTGGGGTTCTCAATACTCACGCAAAATTCGTGCGAGATCAAGGCACTTCTTGTGCTACGAGGGCGACGCAAGAGTGGTGGGAATGTGGGCAGGTCAAACTCCCCGAGCATCTGCCGCTGTAATACCTATAGAAAAGAGAGAGAGTGCCAACGTTACGTCGCAGAGATATAGGGTCGAGAGAGTTTGAAAGTAAGGGGCAGTTTATTAGTCTCCTAGCTTTAGACTCAACCCTATCCAACTGAAGGGTGGAGCCGGAGCCCCCGAATGTGAGAACAGTACTTTATACAAGGGCGAACAAGGCCCTTATATAACTGGAGTAGCTGTGCAGAGGAGAAAAATTCCCGTAACCTGAACAGGAACTTCCAGCTGTCTTTGAGGCCACCTCTTAAGCAACCATGAAATATGAGATTTCCAAGATAAATTTGTTGTTTATGTTAAACCAGAAATGTTTATGTATTCACAGAGAAGACGTTAGAGGCCGTCGAAGGAAATAGGAAAGTTGGGAGGTGTTTTTGAGAGGGAGATGTAGAGAAGTTGAGTTTTTAAAGAGTTGAATTTTACAAGGTTGCGGTGACCTAACCGGGATATCCCATCCAGATCGGCAAGAATAGAATCGGAAAGCTGAAGACGAGAGGCAACTCTAGAAGCAAAGGAGGGAGCAGATTTGAAATGAGTTGAAGAATGGAGAGTTGAGTCATAGGCATAAGAGTGAAGCAGGGGTTGGAAGTACAAGCTGGAGGAGATCGTTTGATGAAAAAGTAGAATAAAGTTGAAGCACTAGAACAGAACCTGCGGAACACCACAGTTAACGGAAAGGAGGAAGAGGACGCCCATCACGAGTGCTTGATATGGAGCGTCAGAAGAGAAAACTAGACAAGAGTAAGCAACGAGAAGGAGGAAACCCAAGGAAAAATATTAGTATTAAGACAGAGAATAGTGTTGAACGAGGACAGTCGTCAGCTCGGAAGCACACTCCCTCAAAAACACGAGGAGGCATCCGAGCCACTAGCCTCCCTGACGTTCATAGAACTCAGGATATCCCACACACACGATCATGTGTGATTTCAGCGTAAAAGACATGGGAAACCTGAAGAGGAGAAGGATAGGAAGAGAGATGGCAGAAATGGTCCAGGTAGAATAGATGAAAAAAGGAGGCCGAAGAGATTGGCCTTTTCAGAAGGAGAGTTAGCAACAGAACCGTCAGAGCGAATAAGGGGAGGGAAGGCAGATTTTACAAAAGTTGTTAGAGATGTTTTTTGGTTAGGGGGCCAGAAATTTTTATGCAGTAGGAAAACCAAGCAGATTGTCGCACTTTCTTTTAGTAAAAGTACGCTTAGCCTGACGAAAAATTTCCTGCAACGATCCGAGCAAGAATGAAAATTAGTAGAGTGAAGGAGAACGAGAGTTTTTTCCATGCCCGATACGGCAATGTGCTCTCTCCTGAATGGCGCCCAGAGAACAAGCTCCACGAACCATGGATTTTTGGGGAGAAGAAAAATTTAGTTGAAGATGGAATGAAACCTGCTCATCCCATCAGACTGATTACTGGTCTCCTCCTTTTCAGCGGTGACCGAGGCATCCCCCAAGTCAAAGCAGGTTTCATTCCAAGAGTAGGTAGCCAAAAAAAAAAACGCAATGCCCCCAATTAGGCCAGATTAAAGTGCCAGAAATTGCGTTTAGGGCATGGTGGAGCTGCTGGGGAAAAAGTATTATAATAAGAGCCTGCAAGATTGTGGTCCAGAGTTACCAATAGGAGGAGAAATGATGTATTTATAACCAGAAGGGAAGTATTGGTGAACATTAAATCAAGGCGTATTCAAAAATTGCGTTAGGGCGATCTTCGGAATATGTGTAGTTCCTTTATTAACTGTTTCCAGATCGTGAGAATCCTGAATGTTTTTGGCCCTCCTCCCCGCCTGCATCAGTATGAGAGAGCCCAACCACTCAGTGTCGTGTACGTTGAAATCTACTAAATAGAGGACCTCAGCATTGGGAATGGGATGAAGTAACAGTCTCATGAGAAGCTAGTAAGATAGTCAAAAAGAACGTGAAACGATTTAAGGGGAGCAAAAAGACAGCAAAACACACCAACCTCCACATGACTCAGCATACGTAAACAAAAGACAAGGAAAAGAACAAAAACGACCCTACTATTACTACCGCCCCCACACGCACCCCACAAACCAACAACAAACCCAACCAAAACAACACTATAGACAAAAAAAGTTACAAGGAGAAATTGAAGACCCATTCTCAACACCAAGACGACTACGTTCCTTACAGGAACAACGCAATGTTAAAATGTATATATTATTTTAGACACAAACCCACAGCTTGCCAAAGAATACTTCCGAAGCATAAATACCTTAATTAATTTTACTTAATAGTATATTATTGTTAAAATAATAGG
>JABUQX010009522.1:30000-35000 GCA_015478945.1 Trachelipus rathkii | reverse complement strand
CACTCATTTCAATTCTGCTCCTGCTTTTACTTCTAGAATTGCCTTCGTCTTAATCTTTTCCGCATTATCATTCTCGCTTGCCTGCAATAGATTTCGGGTGGGGTCTCAACCTTGGTGAATTTCAATTCTTTAAAAACCCAACTTCTCACAAATTCTCCCTCTCCTAAGCACACTTTCTAAAACTTTCCTATCTCTTTTCGACGGTTCTCTCGTCCTCCTGTTGACAATATACACATCCTTGGCCTTAACATAAATAAAATGATGTCTTGGAAACCTCACATCACAAAAGTTGCTAGGGCGGCCTCAAATGAAACTGGGAGTTCTGTTTAGGGTGCGAGCCTTTTTTTTCCTCTTCTCAGTTTCTCTGCAGCTATACAAGGGCCTCATTCGCCCTTGTTGGAGTACTGTTCTCATATATGGGGGGCTCTGGTTTCACCCGGCTTTTTGGATAGGGTGAGTCAAAGGCCAAAAGGGCTTATAAACTGTTCTAACATTGTCCAGTTCTCTTCGACCCTCTATCTTTGGCCGGCGGATGTTGGTGCTTTAATTTCCTTTTCTATGGTACCGGCAGCGGAGGTGCTCGAAGGGAACTTATCACTCGCCGTACCACCACCTTTGACGCGACGCCCCTCGTAGCACAAAGGGTGCTGTTTCGGTGTTGATATTTGTTTTGATATTGGTAACTCCAGGCTTGTTCGCTGTGGTGCTTCCTTCTTTCCTGTCACTTCTGTTCTGTGGATTTCTCTTCCATCTTCTGTGTTCCTGCTGAATTTAATCTCTTCACTTTAAACCTGGTCTGTGCTCATCTGCGTAGTTTTCGTTAGTTGATGAATAACTGATGTGTGCAAGCAGAGTACCCCCCCCCTGAATAGGCTTCTGCCCGTGAGTGGATGTGACAAACTGTAAAATATCTATATAATATTATATATATATTATATATAGGTATTTATATTATATATATAATATATATATTATATATATATATATTTAATTGTATACATATATATATATATATATATATATAATTATATATATATATATAGTATATATATATATATATAATATATATATATATATATATATATATATATATATATTATAATAGTATATATATATATATATATATATATATATATATATATATATATATATATATATATATATTATATATATATATATTTATATATTATTATATATATATATATAATATATAATATATATATATAATATATAATATAAGTTATATATATATATATATAATATATATATATATATATTATATTAATATGATTTATATAATATTTATATTAGTTTTATGTAATATTATATTATATATATATATATAATATTATAATATATAATATAATATAATATAGCATATATATATAATATTTATATTAATTATAGAAATATATATATATATAATATTTATATTATAGAGAGAGAGAGAGAGAGAGAGAGAGAGAAGAGAGAGAGAGAGCAAGAGAAGTAAAAAGATCCTGGAAAAAAACTAAAGAAAAAAAACAAAAAAAAAAAAAAAAAAAATTATAATTTTTAAATATATATATATATATATATATATATATATATATATATATATATATATATATATATATATATATATATTATATATATTATATATATTATATAATTATATATATATTATATATAGTAGGTAGGACGACAACTTCGACGGGTGGCCATATTCTGGAAACTTAGCCATATTTTGGCACTTTTTAACATGTTTAGCATTTTTCGGCTTTTCATCTGAAAAGATTGTATATTTTTCCCTCTAAGTCCGATTTTGGGATCTACGATCCCAAAATGTGAGGTTGCGAACCCAATTTTGGGTTCAAACCCCTTTTAAGCCCCGACCCTTGTAGCTTACCCCTCTTTTTAGTAAGGTTAGTGTTATCGTATCCCCCTGAAACTTGGTATACTTATAGGTGATAACATAACCTCGTCGTAGACGAGGTTAGGTATGTTTTGCTACGGTACAGCTGATTCGATCTCTGGGGAGCTACTTCTTAAAGAGGAGGTAAAGGGTTGAAATTTGGTATACTTAAAGGGGATGAAGGGACCTCGTCGTAGACGAGGTTACATGGGGCTGCACCCTTCAAGGGGGTTGCAGCCCCCTTAAAGTTTTAGGATTGCCTTTTTATGGGTTAGAGAGGTCATAAAGGGTTGAAATTTGGTGTACTTATAGGTGATCACGTAAATTCGATGCAACTGAGGTTACGAAAGCTTGTTGTAGCGGTATGCTGGTTCGATCTCTGAGGAGCTAATTCTTAGAGACGTCGTATCCCTTTCAAATTTGGTAACCCTTTCTCTTATGCCGTAACCTCGCAGAAAACGAGATTACGTTCTCTTTCTGTCGCTGTACAGCTGATTCGATCCCTGAGGAGGTATTTTTAGAGATGTTGTATCCCCTTCAAATTTATCACCCCAAGCAGGTTCCATTCTTCTACGCCCCTGTAAGGTTGGGGCTGAGCCCCAAAACTTGGAAATAATAATAATAATAATAATAATAATAATAATAATAATAATAATAATAATAATAATAATAATAATAATAATAATAATAATAATAATAATAATAATAATAATAATAATAATAATAATAATAATAAATGATAATAATAAAACTTGGAAAGGGTTGCAGATAAACGAAAATCACAGAATGTATAAAAGAGGAAGGAGAGGGAGTCGGTCAAATGAGAAATTGCAAGATCACTGAGCCGAAGTCGGAGCCAGAGCCAGAGCCAGAGTTGAAATCTGGCTACAAACACATAATGGGTCAAATGTGATGCTCTTATATATGTATATAAGTCCGTAGAACCCTCAAGGGTGTATGTGAGCCCCCAGGAGGGGGTTCCCAGAAGAGCACAGAGTGCGTGACAGAAGAAGACAGAGGATGAAGGAGTAAACACGAAGAAGTCTCACGTGTCGGAACAAAGGAGCCATTGCTGGAACCAGTGCTGGAGCTGGAGCTGGAGCTGGAGCCGGAACCGGAGCCGGAGCCGGAGCCGGAGCCGGAGCCGGCACAGGTGCGAGGACGAGTTAGTAAACATTGGCTTAATAAAACAATATTGATATCAATGTATATGTTTATAAGGACTTAGGACTTGAATATGAGGGATTCATAACCTTGAGGGGTATCTGAGTAAGGGGTTTCCTTACGAAAAACACAGAGTGAAACGTCAACTATTATATTTCTTTTTTTAATCTGAAACGCATATTTCGTTGCTATTTTTATTATTTTATAAGTGTTATTTTGTTTGCAAAGTTTATTTTTATATTTATACATTTCATTTTGTTTGTCAATTTTATTTTTGTTATTTTTTTTAATTTTTATTTATTTTTGTGTTTTTATTTTACATTTATAATTTATTTAAGCTTTTTTTTAATTGTTATATTTTATTTTATTTTAAATTTCAGTCATTTTTAATTTTTTATTTATTTTAAGGTTATTTTATTTTAAAACTTTTAATTTATTTTTAATTGTATTTTATTTTAAATTTTTATTTATAATTTTTAAAAATTATTGTTTTAAAACTTTCATTTATTTATTTTTTATTTTATTTGCTTTAAAAAATTTAAAACATTTTTGTTTTTACTAAATTTTTTATCCTTTTTATGTTTATAATGTAAAGAAAATATTAATTTATTGACCCTAAAGCAGTAAAACAGTAAAGCAAACCACCCAACCTACCCATCCCACCCATCCATGATCTATTGATCTATTGCCTTAAGTCATATTTTGTATAAAAATAACAAAATAAGTTTTTTAATAAAATATCATAGTAAAGTGTAAAAGTTTATCGACCCTAAAGCAATAAAGGAGTAAAGCAAACCACCCACCCTACTCCTCCCACCCATCCATGATCTATTGATCTATTGCTTTAAGTCATATTTTGGTATCATTTTGTATAAGCGTAACATAAAATAAGTTCTATGAATAAAATATCATAGTAAAGTGTAAAGGTTTATTGACCCTAAAGCAGTAAAGCATTAAAGCAGTAGCGCAAACTACCCACCCTACCCCTCCTACCCATCCATAATTTATTGATCTATTGCTTTAAGTCATATTAAGGTGTCTTTTTTGCATAACAACATAAAAATAAGTTCTTTGAATAGAATATCATAGTAAAGTGTAATAGTTTATTGACCATAATGCATTAAAGCTGTAAAGCAGTAAAGCAATAAAGCAGTAACACAAACCACCCACTACACCCCTCCCAACTATCCATGAACCATTGATATTTAGCCTTAAGTCATACTTTGGTATCATTTTGTATAAACATAACATAAAAACAAGGTCTTTGAATAAAGAACTTGCTTTATATAATTGCAATCACCGAATATGCTAACAAACATTTAATCATTGTTTCACTTTGACATATACTTTATGAAGAGACTTTAAAATCTGGTGACTTTTAATGTATTACAAAACGTTACGCAATAGTAATGCGTAACACTTTCAGAAGATAACATTGAATATTTTTAGACTTATCACATTTTAAGCTCCGCCCCCTTTCAGAATATCAATACAAAACATGAAAATGATTATACGCTAAGTCCACATGTGTAACATGATGCAATATCATTCATTACTGGTATAAATATATACAAATATATACATTTTTTATCATACTTATTATAAATTTATTTAAAAAAATTTCTTTTTAAATTGTAGCTTCAATATTTTATTTTTCTTTCAACGTTAATTATTTCAAAGTTGATAAAATGTTGCAAATAAATGTAATATAAAAGCAAAGCATTTGAACAAATAACTTGTTTTATATTATTATATAATTGTAATAACCGAATATACTACCAAACATGTAACCATGCTGTCACGTTAACATATTTCCACCAAGAGACTAAAATCTTTAGCATGTCATTACCAAGAATAATTAACAGTATGAACAAAGTTTTAACTTTTCAACAAATCCAACATAACATTACCTGAGCTAATAACACAATGTATCACAGCAAAC
>JABUQX010009522.1:0-25000 GCA_015478945.1 Trachelipus rathkii | reverse complement strand
AATTCCCAGAAAACTTATTAATGTATTTATATAAAACTAGAGAATGTGGAGAAAAAATAGAATTGTTAATACACTATAATGTTTCTTTAATTAAAAAACGAAAAATTCATGTGCTAAGAGTGTGTAAGTGGATGTTAAATGAAAAGCTCTGAACAAGTTAAAATTTTAATTTACTATTCATTTATATGAGTAAGCGGAATTTGGCATGAAGAAGTTTAGACCCAAGGCCATGTGAAAGTTTCTTTTCTAAATATGGACGTCCGGAAAATCTGTTGGTTGTTTTCATTAATGAGGAAAGTCCAAAAATAAGGGAAGTGTGCTGTCAACTTCATCTTCACGGGTGAAAATGATGTTTGGTAATTGGGAATTTATATAGATAAAAAAGTTGTGAATCTTATTTTTATCCGTAAACAGCAAGAATGTGTCATCCATAAATCGTTTGTAAAAAGATGGTTTAAAAGAGGGGGGACAATTATTTAACCAAAGTTGTTCATAGTGCATGAGATAAGCATTAGCTAGGATGGCACTCAAAGGAGATCCCATCGCCAAAGAATTAGTTTGTTTAGTTTATCTCATTTATTTCCTTTTCCTTCTACTTCCACACCATTGAAACATCAGTCTTATCAGCACAAGAATATAAGTTCGGCCAAACTAAAGAAGTTACCCGCATGATATCTCGAAAACTAAGATAGGTACAAGAAAACTGATAACATATATGGAATCAGCGTATGAAATTTGTATGGAAAATGAAAAAAAAAATTTACTTTTTTTTTTTTTTTTTTTTATATCTCCAAAACTACGATAGGTAGAAGAAAACTAATAACATATATGGAATCAGCGTATAAATTTTTTTAGGGGGCTCGAGCCGACGGTGGGACAGAGGGGGGGACGTTTTCCATACCCCGTAGGGAAGGGGCGGAGGAACCCCCGCGACACCCAAATACCAAAGAGCGGGGGTTCCGGAGACCCTCCCCCCGGAGGGGGGGGGAAATAGTCCTACCCCGTCGTCCCCAGGAGGCCGAGAGACCCCGACTCTTTGCATCTTTGCGGTTTACTCTGGGGTATTCTTTTAGTTAAAAAAAAAAAATCTTTTTTCATACATATTTCATACGCTGATTTTAAATATGTTATTAGTTTTCTTGTACCTATCGTAGTTTTGGAGATAAAAAAAAATTAAAAAAAAATAAAAATTTTTTTTTCATTTTCCATACAAATTTCATACGCTGATTCCATATATGTTATCAGTTTTCTTGTACCTATCTTAGTTTTCGAGATATCATGCGGGTAACTTCTTTAGTTTCACCTAAGTTACAATATATATATATTGTATAGTATACGTATATACTGATTTAATACTATATTTTTCTATTATATAGAGATATATAATATAATATATATATATATATATAAAAAAAATTTATATATATATATATAATATATATATTATATATATATATATATATATATATATATTAAAAACAACAGTGAAGCAAAAAGAAAAATTTGATTTGGATATAGCTAAATTCTTTTTCTCCTCTAAGTATAATATTGGTTTTAATGTAACGAAAACAAATATTTTGTTCATCTTTTAAAAAATATTTGCGGCCAGGATGTCACCCTTCGAATCATAGCAATTATGAATTAATTGCTGACAAAAGTTAAATGAAGATGTTTTGCAAGCTATGAAAGATGATTGGAAAATTCTTCCATAAACTTTACCTCAAGATGGTGTGACCAATATATTTAATGACCCGATAATTGTCATAGCCATCCATAATGTCAGCAACCATTTCTAATATTCTTCAGCAGATTCAGGTCAGCGGAAGAAAGACCGCAGAATACTGTGCAGAACTTTTCAGTTAAAGCATTACCTTCATTAAAAATAAACTATTGATAAGGAGGTAAATGCATTTTACATTATACTGGAATTTAACTTTTTTATTCGTTTATAATGGAATTAAACCTACAATATTGTAAGTTAAGAACAAGATGAACATAATGAAAAAGAAATTTGTAAAGATAAAAATCCGAAAACTTCAACATTAGCTGATGGCCCAGCCACTATGCTGAATTAAATGAAAAGAGATAGCTTTAACTCCTAAAACAACTATTGAAGTCATCATAGAAGCTCAGAAATATTTTTTAGAAATTTTCATCATCAGCCGTTATGAAAGCCTCAAAAAATTTTAAGTAAGCGCTGGGAATTACTGGATGATATGATGAGTTATTATGTTTTTTTCTTAATCCAGGGTTCCTAATTAGGAAAGGGGAAGGTATGAATGCGCCAGATTCCTAATAACACCAGGTAGAAAATTTCCCAAATGGATTTCTTTAAAATTTTTCTTAACAAAATCATCAACAGCTACCTAGCAGGTTCAAGAGCATTACAGAAAGGTGTTGACAAAATATTGGACACACTTTGTTACCGGAGGGGCGGAAGTCAACCTTACCCTCTACCCGTGTGTGTTGAAAATATAATAAAATGTTGATTCAATCCCATAAGCCCTTATAAACCTTTTTATTATTATTATTTTTTTTTAAAAAAGGGATGTGGCAAGAAAGTGGTTATAAAATATTTATAAATATCAAATTTGGTGATTTCATAATTTATTTTAGGCTCATTTTATGAACTTTTTTTACGTCTTTCTTTTTATTACTAATCATTTCAAGCATTTCATTTAAGTTTCATGAAAATCGGCTGGGGTTGGTTGGTATTATTGATAATTACGTCCATAAACAAATGTTATATTATAAATATGAAATTTAGAGGACTATTATTTCAAATTTTCTTTAAAAACAATGTTTTACCAATTAAAATTAATAAATATATTATTTCATAATTATCTATAGTTTAAAAACAAAAATAAATAAAAAAAAATGAATTCTCATAATATATAAAGGGGCCTATATATATATATATATATATATATATATATATATATATATTATATTAATATATAAGAGGGGAGATATATATAATATATATAATATATTATATAATATATATAATAATATAATATATATAGGTATATATATATATATTATATATATATATAATATATAATATATATATATATATATAATATATAATATATATATATATATATATATATTATAAATATATTATATATATATATATATTATATATATATATATATATATAATATATATATATACGTTATATGATATATATATATATATTATATATATAATATATATATATATATTATAATATATAAGTTATTTTTCCTAATTTGATATATTATAATCATATATATATATATATATATTATAAACTATATATATATTATATTAATAATAATATATATCATATATAATATATATATTTATATGATCATGAGAGGGGAGATACCAATGTCGACGGGACTTGAAACCCAGTCCTTCAATTGCATTGCTTGCAACGAAACCTAAACTGTTATTGGAAACCAAAGCTCCGAGAAGTAGGATCTGAAGATCTCTGAAAGAAAGTTTTTTGAGGTTGGATGTAATAAGATGGTAGTACCGCTGACAGGGGAAAAACCTCACCTGGGAGTTTAAAACTCGAGGAATAGCAATGGATATTAACGGACAGATAAACATGTTCTTACAGTGTGTTTTAGAGGAAGGGTTTAGAAGGCGAAATGGAAAAAGATACTAGTCCCACTGGCACTGGTTGGGGTAACACCTTTTCTGGGAGTGACTGATGTATGTATGTATGTATGTATGTATGTATGTATGTATGTATGTATGTATGTATGTAGTGTATGTATGTATGTATTGTATGTATGTATGTATGTATGTATGTATGTATGTATGTGTGTATGTATGTATGTTATGTATGTATGTATGTATGTATGTATGTATGTATGTATGTATGATGTATGTATGTATGTATGTATGTATGTATGTATGTATGATGAGTGTATGTATGTATGTATGTATGTATGTACGTAGGCGTGTGGGTGGGTGTAGGTGATTTATATAATATAAAGTTTACTCTTGTCTTGAAAAATATTAAGTAATGGAAATAGCTGCTTAATATTCCATGAAATTCTTTTTATATCTTATCCCTTAAGAGGCTTTATTTACAACGTCGAGAAATTTTAAAATGGAATAAAATTTTGATTGTTTTTTTTTTTTTTTTTTAATTAATTTTTGTATTTGTTTATTTGCTTTAAAGTAAATAAAAAAGCAACTTAAGTGGAGAGATTGTAATTTACAAGAGTGTAAGGATAATATGCTTGACGTATTTAATTAAAATTAATTAGGATTTGAGTTTGAGTAGTAGCATTGGTGTGCATAAAACCTTATATATTTAATACTATACTATACTATACTATACTATACTATACTATACTATACTATACTATACTATACTATACTATCCTATACTATATTTGTTATATTTATGCTATGTCATATTTAATGTTATACTATATATGTGCACATGTAATGTTATATATGTATAGTGTATGTACTGTACATGTAAATATCTAATTTAAATTATTTATTTGAAAATATATTTTTTTATCTTTTTTGTTTTTGTTTTCTTTTATATAATTTTTGTGTTAACGTTTGTTCCTTCCTCATATTCTTTAAAACCCTAATAAAGAATATAAAAATTATAAAGAAATTTCATTTTTCTCGTGGAATTGCACATTTATAACCAGTTCTGTGATATATATATTATATATAATATTATATATATATATTGATATATATATATATATATATATATATATATATATATATACTATATATATATATATATAATATTATATAATATATAGTATATATATTATATAGTTATATATAGTCAGCATCCCGAAGAGTTCAGGAATTTTAACTAGAAAACTATAACAGCTAAACAAAAAAAAAAATATAATTTTAAAAAAAACGGGAGACATTTTTACCGCGGAAATTAAAAAAAAAAAAAAAAAAAAATAATGCTTTTTTTAAATATTAAAATTGTTAAAAATGTTGAAAAAATTACAGTTTTTTTAGATTTTGAAGATGCCGCTTACTCCGACTGAGCACGCAAAGGTGCCAAATGTTGATTTTTTTTTTAAAATATAAACGTAATACCCACGGGTAAACAAGAACGATGCATAGAGTCGGGGTTTCCGGCCTACCGGGGGACGACGGGGGACTTCGTCCCTCCTCTTGTCCCTCCGTCGGCTCGAACCCTAAAAAGGATATGAAAAGAAAAAATAACATTTTCTCCAAAGCGTAAAAAAAAGTGGTATTTGGCACCTTTTGCTTTCGAGAGAACTAATGCACGTTTCAAGGTCAATCAAAGCGTACAATGCCAGGTGGTGTAAAAATACAAATATTTTAAGTTATTAATAAAAATATTTATAAAAAAAATAATTTTTTTTAAGTTTCTTCGATGAAATTACTTCTGAAATCAAAAATGTAATTTATTTTCCTGTGATGTTATAGTTTTTAGTTACATGCCTGAACTCTTCGGGGATGATGCCTATATATATATATATATAATATTATAAGTATATATATATATAAGTAGTATATTATATATTATATATATATATATATATATAATATATATTAATATATATATAGTACTATACTATATATATAGAGAGAGAGAGAGAGACGAGGAGAGAGAGAGAGAGGAGAGGAGAGAGGAGAGGAGAGAGAGAGAGAGAGAGAGAGAGAGAGAGAGAGGGGTGGCTAAGTTTACGGGCAAACACCGCCTTTGAGCTGAATATTAAGGTGGACAGGTAAGGCAAACAGAGTTGGGTTTGCCGTCAGAGCGCTCAAACACTTAAGTTTCGGTTAAGAATAAGAATGAGGTTTTTGGAGGAGAGGTGATGTTCACCGAAGTTGAAATTATAAAGACCGCGAAGGTTGAAAGAAATTAATGAAGAAGAGTCATGCGATGTCAGAAAGGCGGCAATTCCGTGACGTCACCGTAGGCCGTCAACTCCCAAGTGGTGATGGGGGAGAGGGGAAGGGGTGGGTTAGATACTCTTTTTGGAAGCCGACCTTTTTGTCTTCTTCGAGACTAATTATGTGGTTGCCATTTTTGATAGTATATTATAATATATATATATATATTATATATATATATATATATTATATATATATATATTATATATATATATATATATATATATATATATATATATATATATATATATATATATAATATATATAAATATATATATATATATTTAAATATATATATATATAATATATATAGATATATATATATATATACTCTTATATATATATATATATATAGTAATATATATGATATTATATATTATAGTGGTTGTATATATATAAACTATAATTATATATAATATATATACTATATATAAATTAATAATATATATAATATAATATAATATATATATATATATATATACTCATAATATACTAGATATACCATAATATATTATATTTAAATATATAATATATATATATATATTATAGTATAAAAATTATATTTTTAATAATATACTTTATATATAGTATATGAATACTGTATAGCGGTAATTTATACTACCCCTTTATTAATAGGCTCATCATCGGTGATGTTATATATATTATATATACTATATATATATATATATATATCATTATATATATGATAATATATATTTTATATAGTATAGATAACGGAGGTTGTGTACCGGAATTTGATGGAGGTATGCGTTTAGGCGACAATAGAAGAGGCGGAAAGACTCCTGGTGAGGATGGGATACATATTGAATTGCTGGAGGAGGGGAGGAGAGGAGCTGAAAGCCTTGATGCTGAGATTCCTGAACAGGGTTGTTGGGTGGAGAGTAGAGTACCGGAAAGTTGGGAAAGGTCAATAATAGCTCCCATTTATAAAGGTAAGGCGGACGCAGGAAAGATGAAAAATTTATTATAATCTTACTAAATGGATCACATGCTAATTATATTTAAAAGTAATATTAGATATAGATAAAAGTAAGATAAAAAAATAGAGGCCGAGATTAGGTGAAGGCAGTTTGTATAGAGAGTGGGCGAGAAGCACTACAGATTTAATGCTCGCATGGGAATATACAGGAAGACACTGGAAGTTACAACAAGAAGGCTATATCGCCTTCATAGATTGAAGAAAGCTTAGATTCTGTACCCAGGAAGAAATATGAGTTGATGGATGGCAAAAAATCATCGATAATATCGAAATATCGATCATTTTGGTCGTATATCGATATTTTTGGGGCGATATTTTCTTAGCCGATATATCGATATTTCGATAATTTTTCTTAATATCGGAAAGCGCATATTTTTTTCAATAAAAATTTTTTAAAGGCCGGAACAAAAATAAAAATCTTATTCCCCCCTCCTCCCGACACCCTGAAGTTGCTGAAACTCTTTTCGTTTCTTCGTTGCGTCCCAAGTTGTCGTAGTATAAAATAAACCGAAAATTGGGGTTTTAGATTCGTCTTTTCGGGAACCAAAAAATAGGGAGAGGGGGGGGACGGACATGGCACATACCACAGTCAAATTGTCTTCTGAGTATTCAGTAATCACTATTCAGTTACTTCAGTGATCAAGTGGATAATTGGACCCAATAAAATTTTGGAAATGATAGTAAAAAATGCTTTCCCTGCTTTGTTTATGTTAGCAATGAAATATATTACTGTAAATGCGACGTCAGTCTCGTCATAACGAAACAGTATCATTTTAAACAATGTTGCTCAAATTGAAAGGAATAGATTGACTTCCGAGCATATCAATCAGTTAGTTTTTTTAGGTGCATTAGATGATATTGCGGCGTTTGTAATTAACACATATATATAGTTATATTATATATATATATATATATATATATATATAATATATATATATATATATATATATATATATATATATATATTATATATTATTATTATATAAATTAAATAATATATATATATATATATATTTATATATATGAATTAAAGGATATAACTTGAGGAAAAGTGAATGAAAGGAAAAGTCTTTGAAAATAGTTCTCAAAGTTTTTATTTTCCTTTTTTCATGGAATATATTTAATTTAATTATTTAATTAGTTGAGGACTGTAAGTGAGACTTTGCAGTTCCATCGAGATGGCTCTGATTCCTGATACTAAGCTCTGTGGAGTGTGTCAGATGTCAGTGTGGACGAGATATATCATCGGCAGAAAATCTAATACGGAACAAGACTCCTGCTGAGTTTGGTTTTACACGTTAACATACCGAGCACCGACTAGTTCTAATCATCTACTAGCGATTACGATTGTTTCGCTTAAATATGAATTAACTAAATTAACGATTTTATAATAGCTATTACTAAAAGTTAGTCATTGGGGTACATCACTACGCTTTTCTTATTAGAAGTCGTCTGGCATCACAGTTCGAACTTCTTTAAATATTAGTGCATTTTATTATCTAAAATTTAAGTGAGATTTTCTTAAATCCAGTCTCTCAGGAGTCTGCCAAGTATCAGTTGGTCTCCATGCCAATTTAAATATTAATTCGTGTTTGAATCATATTTAATTTTGTTACTTAAATAAGAAACTTTTTGAAGATTCATTAGCTTCAGTAATACTAATAGGTTATTTTTCAGTTTTAAATACGAAAAAAGTGATTTTAATTAGATTATTGTTTAATTTCTCAGTAAACGACATTTTGCTTGATAAGTCCTTAATTTATTCACTCGTGCACAAAAAAGTCAAAAACACCATCAGGGTGTCCTCAGATTTCAACGATCTCGGCGGCTGTGTCTAGACAAGCTTTCAGCTTCAAACCCCTTTGTGAGTTCAAACTTGACAAGTTGGGTCAAGACTTGAAGACTGAAGATCACTTTTTTCCATTCTACCACTTTTTCTTCTTACGATACGGTGCTGCCTTCACTATTTATAAATTAAAGCGCTTCTCTCTCTCTCTCGTTGTCTCTCCTCGTCTCTCTCTCTCTCTCTCGTCGTCTTCACGTCTCTCTCTCCTTCTCTCGCTCTCTCTCTCTCCTCTCTCTCTCTCTCTCTCGTCTCTCTCTCTCTCTCGTCTCTCTCCTCTCTCTCTCTCTCATATATATATTATATATATATATATATATATAGCTATATATATATATATATATATATTATACTATATTATTATATATATATATATATATATATATATATATATATATATATTATATGATGGATAAAAGTTACTTAACGGCCACACGGAAAGGGAGATCGGATAATTTTTTATTCAAACTTATATTATATATATTATATTATAATATATATATATATATTATATTTAATACACTATAATACTGATACGTAGATATATTATCACCTTATATACGTATATAATATATATATATATATTATATATATATATATTATAGATATATATTATATATATATATACTCATATACTTGCTTCAAGTGTAGTAACAGCTCTTTGCTCCATAATCATTCTCAATTTTTTCAATGGTTTAAGAACCCCACAATAAATCTTTACACATTTCTGCGTGTAAAATAAGAACAAACATCGTACATCCCTAAAACTTTATTTATTTATTTTATTTCATTTTGTTTAGTTTTAATTTATTTTGTATTTCATACACTGAAAATTTGCCCCTGAGTTCCAAAAAATGTATGTATGTATGGGCACGTTGTTTTTTAACTAGTGCGTCGCCTAATCTGGACCTAATATATATATAATATATATATATATTATATATATATATATATAATAATATATATAGATGATATAATATATATTTATATATATATATATATATATATATAATATATTTATAATATATATATACTATATATTATATATATATATATATATGGATTGTAATATATCAAAGTATAAATGGCATTATTAATATATTCGAAAGATATCGATATAATCGAATATCGTATTTTCTGGCAATAATATCGAAGGAAACGATATGATATTTTTGTAAATACGATATATCTATTTATCGATTATTTTTTAGATATCCGGCATCCCTACTATGGAGAGTTCTGGAGGAGGGGATTATGGAAGCCTTGGAAGACAGACTGATAAAGAGGCAGTAAGAAGTACATATGGTGAATAGCTTAAGTAGGATAAGAACAGGATATATATAAAAAAGAGGAATGGTTTGAGGTAAAAAACTGGAGTAAGGCAGGGTAGTGTGTGCTGTCGCCGATACTGTCTATAGCGTATTTGGACACAGTCATAAGAGTGTTAAGGAGCAGTTAGAGGACTATTCGACGGAGACATCATGGTATACGCAGAAGATTTGGCGTGTTGGAGTGGAGATGGTGAGGGGTTGAGGCAAATGGTGCTGTGTTTCGCAGAAAATTGAGAGAAGCTGGAATAAATATGAATGTTGAGAAAACAGAAATAATGATAGTAAGTAGAGAGCAGGGAGGAGGAGTTGATAGTGGAGGGAGACGTAGAGAATAAAAATGTGGACAAGATATAAATACTAAAGCACATTGGAAGGAAGGGGGTGTGCAAAGAAATTTACGAGTAGATGAGCAGTATGGCAGGCGTAAGAGCAGTACTACCCCATCTTGAAAGATAATAGATGAACAAGAGGTGAAAGAGAGCAATAGACGAGGGGTTGACACAATTACTGTTTGTATGGGGCAGAGCATTGAATGGCATTGACAGGGAGAGAGGTGAGTAGAATTCAGACAGCGGAGATAATGTGTTGAGGACGGTGATTGGAAAGCGAGGAGAGACAGAGTGAGAAGCGAGACAGTGAGGGAGAGCGTGGGTGTGAAACCCATGAATGAATAAGTGGAGCAAAACCAGACTAAGATGGTGGGACACCTGGAGAGGAGCAGAAGAGAAGGTTGCCATAGGAGGTGGAGCGGTGGAGACCGGAGGGAGTGAGGCCGAGAGAAGACCGCGGAAGAGATGGAAAGACACAGTGGAGTATTCATTTAAGGGGACACCAGATGCCTGCAATGGATGAACTGATGGCGGATGGGATCGTGATCGATAGAACACAATGAAAGCGGAGGTTGGCCCCACTGACAGGCTCGTGAGCCTTACTGGGAGAGGATGTAAGATGTAAGTAGGATATATATATATATATATATATATAATATTGATATATATATATATATATAATAATATATATATATATATACTATATATTAATATATATATATATATATATTATATATATAAATATATATATATATATATATATATATATATATAGTATAATATATTATATGTCACTCATCTTCTTTACCCAAGACTGGTGGTAAGGTGCCTAGCATGTACGGAAAGAGAAAAGTAGTAGAAGAATATGACACAAGTCGAAAAGAAAACCCAGCCTTACTGCCCCCTTCTATACTTTTTAGTAAGAACTCGCCGCAGTCAGAAAATCTACCTAGAGCTTCACGGGACCGCGACGGACCCACACTGTCATCCCGTCAATGTAGGATTTAACCCTTGGCAAAAGGTGGGCCACAACCATACCCCCCTCACAAAACCACGCCATTCAACTCATATTATGCACCTTTCTTCTCGCCTCTGCCAACTCTCATTTCTCTCCTGCAGGCATTCCTTTACTAACTCAATTCACTTTTTCTTCGGTTTCTCAGCAAGCGGGTCGATTTCCAGCACACTCACTATTATAAACAACGCATTCTATGTCAGCTCATGGACGTTATGAGCCGGATGATACGGTATGCTGACGTTTCTCTCGTATCTACTTCCAACACACACCCGGGAACACCTCAACATGTGTAATATTAGTTGACCATGATAAGCGCTCAGTGACATTACCGGTCTCACGCACTCATAGATTTCGATTATTCGTATCATCTTCGTCAAGACCAATTCCTCAATTCACTGCCTGGCTTCGCTACTTTGCCTCCGTATCATATCGTTTCGACGGAATGACAGTCGTAAGGTTGTCCAGTCAGCTGCATACGTGACAAATGAAGATGTTTCCATTCGAGCTCCGTAGATGATCAGACGATTAGTGGAGACAGCACTACTATGGTACCTCTTCTCACCGTTCAGCCTAAAGTTACCGTAGGACGCATAATTTTCTCCTGCGCGGCGAGTACCGTCTACTCATCTGACTACGAGTTCCTGAGATTCCACTGTACAATTGCCTGGCCATACACATGAACTCCGATATAGTTGTGTATTCTGGCGGAACGACACTAACTCAGACTGAGATGCGAAGAGAACTCATTATGACAGGACCTGACAGATTGTCCTTGGACAAATGAAGACAGGAGTGTTCTTTCCACTACACTTTAGGAGCGTCATTTAGTTCTGGCTAATCTACTCGTTGTATGCTACCCTGGATACAGGCAGTGCTTAGATCTGGGTATGCCTGCTACCGAGTCGTGAAAAGCAAAAAGTCGCTCCCGTATCCAGCTATGTACAGCTACTCTACGCTCTTTGTGCATCACTTGCATATTTGCAGTCTGTCAAATAGCCGATCTTTTTCAAACAGCTCATAATCGTTGTGTTGCTCGAGAATATACAATACTGTCTAGAATCGAGTGATTCTGTGGCAAAGCAGCCGGTACCTACGTCCACATGAAGGCGAAACGCAGGAGAGTCTGGTCGCGTACACGACAGGCACTATAGCAGCAGCAACTTAGTTCTATAGACCGGTCAGGCGTACTTCCTCGATTTGATGAACACTGTTACTTACTCATTGTCAGTTCGTCATCGGCGATTGATAGGAGATCAGTGCCAGAGTCCTTTATCATTCCTCTAATACGCCCAGACTAAAGTCGCGCCACGTAGCAAACCAGATGACAGTCCTAGTTATCTGAAGAGAATGAAATCGAGCGCTATATAGGCAACCGGGGCGATCCTCCTCACCCGGACTTTATGACTCAGGCTCTAATAGGTTGGACGAGACAAGGCAGTACTCGTACTACTATACTCTCGGATGTCGTAAATCATATCAAAGATAGACACTCTCTATGATCAAAGCGCCAGCCTGCGATTGGATCTGAGTGAACCTCAGGGTCTTAGTGTTCCTGCGGGGCCCCGAGAGATGCTACCTCCTATTAGTCTCCTGACCGCATACACCCAATCTGCACCCACATATAAATCGGGAAATCCTAGCGAGTATCCGAGCCCGCGCAGCTCTACTAAATCGCGAGCTAAATATTCGGCAGTTAGCGACACACAAAGACAATGCGCGCCGTCAGGAGCGCGAAGCGTCCCCATGCAAATGTGCTGTCTAAATGACTTGTGCTTAGGTCAGCCAGTCCGAGCTATGACGATGTGTCTACCACTCTTGGCGGGCATATGCTAATCGGCTCATAGCTCGTTCACGACTCCAAAAGTTTCTATTTTCTATGCAATCTAATCTATCTATTAGACCATGTGCTTCTCGACATTGCCGCGTTAACCGAACCGATTATGCATCAAGTCCTTTCCATCATGACCAAGAACCATTCCAACGTACTTTTCATTTGTAGTTCTTCGTTATCCCTTTCTTCGACAGCCACATAGCTGCTCGTAAATAGCGTTCATTCCTCTATTTAATCAATTCTTCCACACCTAACACGCCCCTAATTTGTTCATCTAAGCACATTGTACTTTAGATCCAGACCTTCTAATTCCAGACCATAGTCTCGATACTATACTTAACACCGGGAATAACATACCCTCATGTAATACCTAGCGCACAAGAGCTTAGGTCCCTTTACACTCCACCAGCGGATTTCAATTGCACCACCCACGCTTCTGCGAATTCCAGAAGCCTTCCTACTTACAATCTGCATGCGGCCGGTTCCCTTATCATCCAAAACATCATATCCTAAATATTTTAACGTCAGACACTTGTCCGCTGCTAACATCTAAATATAAACTTCACACCGAGAACTGTGCTCTCCCTCACAACCATAACTTTACGTCTTTGATCTACGTTTTTAATTGTCAACCGCCCCTCCTTCTTACAGCACTCTGCACACTAATCTCTCTACCAAATTTCTCGTCAAACTCATCTTCAGATTTCCCCACACATAAACCGCAAAGTCCCATCACCGACATATTAATTAGTAGGGGCACGCCTGGCCACTCTTCCATTCTCCGATCATTCTAACACCGATTCCCCTGCCTCATCCCCTACCTCTCAATTCTGCTTTGCAGTAACCGCCATCCGATTCATAAAATTGAAAACCAAGCAGACATAACAGCATGGCCTGCCTCCACTCCGGCTATTAATATTAAACCGGAAATATATCATATATATATAATATATATACTTATTATATATATTAATATTATATATATACTTAGTATATATAATATATAGCTAACGTTATATATATATATAATATATATATATATATTATATATTTATATATATATATATATATATATTATATATATATACTATTAATATATTATTATATTGTTGGCGTCTGGGGAAGGAGTCTGCTAGCCCCGACTGAAGAATGCCTTAAGCAAGCCTCCGGAAGAAAACGTCACTTTATTTCGTACAACGCCTTAACTCTTCAACATCAAACATCCCTCTATTGAAGGTGGTTCTCAAGACAACTACTTACCTCCCTTCAAATTGGTGACCCTGGCAGAGTGACATGTGCCAATGGAGTGGCACAACGAACATCAGCAAGCAAAAATCAAATCGTTTCTTCTGCTGGGCGCTCCTCTGTTCGGTCATCCTGTGCCGCCTGTACCATTGTACTTCTCACTGCAGGTGCGGAACAACTGCCACCGTCAGAGTAACAGAGTGGTCGAGCCTTCTTCATGACCTTTAATGTGTGTACACCTGGCTCTCACCTGACAGCTACTCGCTCTACTAGCCGACGTCTCCTTTCAGGTCCGGAGAGCGGAGTGTGCTTGCGGCATTGTCACTGGGGGTAGTTCTGTGGCGTCTGGGGCAGGAGGCTGCTAGCCCCACTGATGACTCTTAAGCATCCTCCGGGAAGAAACGCCACTTTATCGTGACAACGCTCACTCTCTTCAACATCTAATATTCTTCTATTGAAGGTGGTTATTCAAGACCCTCATTTAACCCCTTCAATATATATCAGCTGGTTTCTCTTCACACGCTCGACTATCTGATGCACACTAAATTTGTATCATGTTACGTTACTTCTTATTCTGTCTCTCATTGTAACTCCCCTTTATCAATGTCAGACCCCTCATCTTCATCGCCTCTATTGGCTCTTCTGAATTGTACCCAATGTTCAATATTCTGAATCGTATATAAATAAATTCACCTAATACGGCATTCCTATCTGTAATATTAACGGGTACAACATTCTTACATTTTTATTTTAAATTCCTTTTCCATCTTCCTATTTTTATCAAATGTTACTTCAAAATATTTATACCTAAAGATCTGTTTCAGTTGTGTTTTCTCTCACCACTACTTATTTAGCTTTATTAAAGCTTTACTTTATATCATTCTGCACATTCATTGTTATTTGTAATTTATGGTGCCCATTCATTAGCAACTGCTACATTCATCTGGGTATATATCTTTTGAGTGTAGGGGGTTATAGAGTGTTGTGTGTCCAGGACTTATGTCCTGTGTATATTCTTTTAAAACAGTTATTCAGGTACCTGTGTGAATAGGCATGGGTGTTATTTTTACGAATGACGCATGTCGCACTCCTTGCTTTAATTTCGAGAGGACCCTATCTTTCCCACATTCGGTTTCTGCGAGCGTTCTGGGCATCATACATGTTCTGAAATTAACCCTTTTCAGAGGGTTTTATGTTTGGGTTGCCGTCTCGAACGGAGTGTGTGCGGAGTTTAAAAAAAATTAGTCGATCGTACCGCTCTATTTTGATAGGTAATAGGACTTCTAGGCCGCTTAAAATATCCGATATTCGATATAGTGAGAAGAATATCGAGATATAATATCGCCTACAAAATCGATTTTTTTCGATTTTTTTTTCATATTAGGTGGCTTTTCAAAAGTTTTTTTTAGTTGGTTTAAAACAAAAAAAAAAAAAAGAAGGGGGGGAACCGGGGAAAAAGTTTTTTCCGCTCGTCGCATCCGGATGAGGCCCGAGAGCCGCGGACTCTGATAAACTATCTTGGGCGTTCTACTCTAGGGGTATGTCTTAAGTAATATATATATGATATATATATATATAGTATATAATATAATATTATATATATATTATATAATAATATAGTATATAGTATATAATATATATATATTATGGAATATCATACTATTGATTCATTTGAGATGCAGTATATATATATATATTATATAGGTACGTATACCGTTTTTTCTTAAGAACTAAAGAATACCCCTATGGTAGATCGCAAAGATGTACAGAGTCGGGGTCTCTCGGCCTCCAGGTTGACGAAGGGGGGGACTTCGTCCCCTTTGTCCCCTGTCGGCTCGAGCCCCCTAAATATGTAAAAAAAATATCGATATTTTATCGGTATTTTTCGATTATATCATTATCGATATTTTACGCGCCTAGAGCGTCTATTTACCTATCATAGAGGGTACCTGGTCGAAAAAAATTTTTAAATCCGACCTCCCGTTCGCGAGAGGCACCAAAGTAAACCTTGTCCCCCTTTCAACATTTTTTCAACCCCTGCATACAGTCCCCCATCACCCTCCACAATCTTTCCCTTCTCATTCTATCAAAGCCTTAACCAGGTCTGTAAATGATATATTTGCTACCTTGTTACATTCTATATATAATATAGTATATATATATAACTATAGTATATATATAATAATATTATATATATATATATATAATATATATATATAGTATATATATTATATATATAGTATATATATATATATATATATATATATAATGATAATATATTATATTGCAATCATTTGCAGATAAAATATCAAATAATCACGTAAGCGTACTATTAGGTTAAAGTTCGAATCACAATTCATGATTTTAATAACGCAAACGTGTAATTTGCTAAGAGCAAACATAATATTTAGATCTAAGCGCGCTTCTACAGCGCCCAGTTTTTTGTACCCTAGAAACTGCTGTGAAATGTAGTTCTCTCTCTCTCTCTCTCTCTCTCACCAGTTCCTCCCTCTCTCTCTCTTCTCTTTCTACTCTCTCTCTCTCTCTTTTCTCTCTCGTTCCTCTCTCGTCTCTACTCTCTACCCAAATTTTGTCCTTTTCGCTTTTGCTGCATTTAAACTCCTTTCATTTTATATTAAGCATATTTTGCACCATGGGTCAAATCAATGTGATTAAAGGGTTTGGAGACGAGCTTTGATGGAGGAATCTATTTTCAAAATTGAGTAGTACGCGTCGTAAATGACATTCAAACATTCAATAATTACTTACTACTTTGATCTTGAGCAATTGTTAAAGTTTTACTGTCAATAGCTAATTTTAGTTCTATTTTCTATTCAAAATAATTGCCAATTTGTCTTATAAACTTTTTCTGGGGCACGTGAAAGATATCAAAGGCCAACGAATCCTTCTGATATATGCAGTACAACCGCAGCTAGGATTATACAAATAATAAAGAGTAGTCATTCGACCAGTATTGCGGCGATGACCACCCTTTTCGACTATGACAGGAAATAGAGATATTGCTTCAACTTGGAATATATAGCTATGTATGGGTTAAAGGACGAAACAAGGGTAAATTTCAGTCTCTAGGATCGTAAATACTAGAGGGGGGCCGCCCCCCGAGGTGGACGCACTGATATTGTGCTTACGACCATTGTGGCTGCTTCTGAGAGAGCGAGATTAGGCCTAAATAGCGTTAGGTTCAGCTATATGATGACGTATTCTCGTCGTAGACGAGATTACGTCAGCGCGCGCCGAGAGCGCGCGTCGCGCACATCACAATAGCACATCACACAATGTATTATTAATTATTATTTACGTTCGAAAGAAAGTCGATCCCCGAAGGGGATCATTCTGAGTTGTTTTTATAAACCCTTCTGCGCCTGCTTCAGCGACTCCGAGTCCGCACTAGCAACTACGGCACTGCCGCGGAACCGCACCGCCCCGCACCGCGCCTCTAGGCTCCGACATATATCTATATCAGTTAGCAGTTATCGTTCGTGATAAATTTGGAGTGGTGTTAAGATGGGGAGGTACCCTAGTCATGGAAGCGACTGAGGCTTACCTCCTTCCGGAAGGGGTAAAAACCCGCTTAACACCCTTTGGGGTGATCCACCCTCTCGAAGATTCACACCTCTTTCAGTCGGCCGCATCCCCTGGATGTTTCCTCTCGAGGTGAAATGTGTTTTTTTAGATACTCTTGGTTAATGAAAGCTGTTTATTCGTAAGTTAGGTACAGGGCTGAGACCTAAAACCCGCTATGACTGTCGGCGAAAATAACACTATTTGTTAGAGAAATGATGAGTTTGTAAGATATTATTATTGGTGTTAACTGACGATGATGTTTAGAAAACGTGAGCCTAGGTTAAGATTTTTGTTGAGTAATGTTAGGTTTGCTCCGAGAATTTTGCTAATGTCTACGTTATTCATAGTTACAAATGATGTTATTATTCAAAGAACCTTTTTTTATGTTATGTTTGTTTAAAACTTTGTTATTTGTCTTACGTTGGGTGATTATGATATTTTAGACGAGGTTATAAAATGAATTTTTGTTAAATATGAAAGATGATGTAAAAATTTCGGTACGTTAGCATTATATATTCGTTGTCCGTATGCTGATTAGACAGGTTATGCTAATATTTTAAATTTTTTTAAATATTAGCAATGTTAATGTAAAATTAACATTGATATGTTAGAGATATGCCTTTATAAACAGTGACAAGTAGTTAGGTTTCTAGCTAACGACCTTACCACTTCTTCTCAAGACGTTTCAGTAGATTTTGAACATTATTTCACACTTGTGTTAATGTTAGTTTGTAGTTGTAAGATTCTATTCTTAGTTTAGGTAAATCTTAAGTTAAGATCCTTCTTGTAAAACTTTCTTAAGCTAGGATCTTCGATGGTTAGTATATATAAAACTTATTTTTGGGTTATGTTTAGTCGAAATGAATACTCGAAAATATGACATGAATCAATAGATCAAAAGCTCACAGTACGTAATGGACGGAGTGATGAAGAGGGGTGGGGAGGGGTTGACGGTTTTGGTTAACTGATTTACTGATTTTCTAGTTTAAAATCAGTAAAACTATTACAATTTACGATGGTTTTCATAAAAACAGAACTTCAATATGTAATTTCGTTTTGAAGTTTGAGGTTATTTTTTTCGTATGGTCTGTAATGATAATTGGGACATGGTTATGATAATTTTTTGTAATATTACTGGGTAATGGATAAAATTAACGGTTAATTGTAGAGATATGGGGCTTGGAAATAGTAGGAATAGGTTACGTTTTGTATGGAATTGCTAGTTACTTTTACTGGTGTTAAGTGGGGACGCTTTGTTAATGTTAACTGTTTATCGTGCGTAAGTTGTGTTAAGTTTGTAGTTGTACATTAATTTTCCTTAGTTCCGTATGATGCTATGTTAGGCTTTATTAAATGGTGAAAACATTGTTGGGTTAGGCATATATTTCGTTGGTTAGTATATAAAGAACTCATTTTTGTACTATGTTTATTCGAAATGATACTCGAAATGTGCGACGTAAATCAAGAGTGTTAATGTAAAATTAACCTTGATATGGTAGAGTTATGCTTGAAAAAGGGTGAATGGGTTACGTTTTGTAAGCTGTTGCTAAGTACTTTAGTGTTGTTAAGTATGGAACTTTGTTAATGTTAGTAGTTTATTCGTACGTATGGTGTGTTAGGTTTGTCGTTGTACATTATATTCTTAGTTCAGGTTATGTTATGTTAGCTTTATAATGTAAAACTTGTTACGTTAGGCATATATTCGACAGTTTAGTATAAGCAAAAAAACTTATTTTTGTGTTATGTTTAGTCGAAATGATACTCGAAATATGACATGAATCAATAGATCAATAGATTAAAAGGTCCTGGTGGGAGGGGTGGGGAGGGGTTGATGGCTTGATTTTACTGATTTACTGATTTACTGCTTTAAAATCTGTAAACTAGGTAGAGTTATGCTTGAAAAAGTGTGAATGGGTTACGTTTTGTACGCTGTGCTAGGTACTTTAGTGTTGTTAAGTATGGAACTTTGTTAATGTTAGTAGTTTATTCGTACGTATGGTGTGTTAGGTTTGTCGTTGTACATTATATTCTTAGTTCAGGTTATGTTAGCTTTATTAATGTAAAAACTTTGTTACGTTAGCATATATTCGACAGTTAGTATACATAAAACTTACTGTGCTAGGTACTTTACTGTTATTAAGTATGGAACTTTGTTAATGTTAGTTGTTTATTCAGACGTAAGGTGTGTTAGGTTTTGTCATTGTACATTATATTCCTAGTCCTGGTAATGCTATGTTAGCTTTATTAATGTGAAAACAATGTTACGTTAGCATATATTGGTTGGTTAGTATATAAAGAACTTATTTTTGTACTATGTTGTTGTTGTTGGTGGTGTTGTTGTTGTTGTTGTTGTTGTTGTCTAACGAGAATATATACTCTTAAGAACTGATATGGTTCGTTCGTGCGTCGTATTCTTGTTTACTTTCTTCTGAATGGTTGAAAGAAAGAATCTCATTACCTTTAAGGATTGTTTATACAATCTATTTTCTTCAGTAGGATATTTTTCCCCGTGCTGATACGATGACATCGCCCCGCATCTCTACGCTTGTTGTTGATATCTTCACGAGGAGTTTCGTTATTCCCAACGATGTGTCATTTATATTTAATCGTAAACCAAATGGTGGTCGTTACGTTGCTTGTATTCCTGCCAGAGGGTCAAATAATAGACCTTTATTCGTTTGTGCTGATGGATTCATCAAGATTATCGACATCGCAGCTGCATGGGTAGAGGATAAGTGTTTGTTATCCGAAAGATCAACGCTTAGTGAAATATCTAACTGGGAAGACAACGTAAATGGTTCTAATAGAATAGACGTTGTGTTCTCGTCGTGTGACGATATTAAAACCCAGTTCCTTGATGTAGCCCACTACTGGAAACCCATCGATTGTGTGACCTTCTACCGTACATGTATAGGTTTCACAGTTCGAACACCTGAAAATATAACAGCATTGCTTAAAATAAAAAACGAATTAACATCGCATCTTAACGATGTTGACATACTTGAGGACATAATACATATAGCACATGGTGTAATCTATGATATTTACACCGAAACATGCGGTTTCCCGTATAATGCAGTATACAGGAATGCGTTAATAACTATGCAGCTTGGATGAGTTTACTCTCTCTTGTATGTAGAAGAATGAGTGCTGCTGAGATCAAAATATGCCGAAAATGGTTTAGTGTTGCTAAAGGCATTTATACTTACATTCTTTTAAAGGGTGTTGAAACTCTTTAGAGAGATATATAGAACTTACCCAAGTTATGTTGAATCCTAGGTTCTCTGATTAGATGAATTAATATATTTAAAATATAACTTATGTTTTTAATGCATTTATATATTGCTCTTTTCAATGAAATATATATGTTATAAAAGAAAACTTGTTTACTTTCCGCTTATGGTCGTTTATTGACTAAGTTGTTAATGATAGCTGTTTATTCATCTGGTTGTTGTGTGTGTTAAGTATGTTATGTTCATAGTTTAGCTTTACAGATGGTAAAACTTTACGTTGTTTGTCTTTACCCGTTAGGTATTATGCTGGTTAGGTAAGGTTATGCTAAATTTTTTTTGTTAAATATTACTATGTTGGAGATATGTTTGATAAAGTATGAATGGATTATGTTTTTGTGAGTCTTGTTAGTTACTTTTACTGTTGATAAGTTTGGACCTTGTTAATGTTAGCAGTTTATTCTTGCTTAAGATGTGTCAGGTTTGTCGTTGTATATTAGGTTCTTAGTTTCTAGCAATGTTATGTTTGATTTATTAAATAGGAAAAAACTTTGTTAGCGTTAGGCATACTTTCGTTGGGTATCCTGTATGATAATTACACAGGTTATAGTAAATTTTTTTGTTAAATATATTTACAATGTTAATGTAAAAATTAACATTGTTATGGTAGAGATAGTGCTTGACAAAGTGTGAATAAGTTAAAGAGTTTTTGTATGCAATGTTAGTAACTTTACTGTTGTTTAGGTGTGAAACTTTGTTAACGTTAAACCGTTTATTCCTGTTTAAGATAATGTTAGGTTTGTCGTTGTGGGTTATATTAATAGTTCAGATGATGCTAAGTATGCCTTTATTAAGTGAAAAACTTTGCTTTTTTAGCGTCAGCAATATTATTGTTTGATCTTTGTAATAAGAACTTGATTTTATGTTTATGTTTATCACAAATGATATCACCGAAATGTGACTTGAACATGATGCAATAGATCAAATAGATCAAGGCGGACAGGAGGGTGGCAGCGATGGGGGCTGGTTGGTAGTTTGATTTAACTGATTTACTGCTTTAGGGTATATAAACGTTACATTTTAGTAAAAATTTGACTTGAATCAATAGATCAATAGACTCAATGAGATCAAGGATGGACATAGGACGGATGGACAGGAAGGTGGTTGAATGGTTTGATTTACTGATTTACCTGGTTTAGGGTATGTAAAAACGATGAAAATTTTAGTAAGAGAAATATGGACTTGAATCAATGATCAGATAGATCACAACTGGACGGTGGGAGGCTGGATTGGTGGTTGGATGGTGGTTTGATTTACTGATTTACTGCTTTAAGGTAATTAAATATGTAAATTTGTAAGTTAAAACAAAAAGAATAAGATATTTTATTTCATTTATTGTATTTATTTTTTATTTTTTATTTTTTCCTTGATGGTTCTGAAACCTTTATTTTCGAAATCTACAAGCCCAATAACATATATAAAGACACCAATAGTGTATCATTAACACAAATATTTAATAACTCAGCCCGCACCGGAGCCAGCACCGGTGCAGCTGTCAACTCTACTCCTCTGAGTTAGACTCCTTCCTTCTTCATTCTTTCCTTCTTTATTCTTCCTTCATCCTTCTTTCTTCCTCCTTCGACCTCTGTTTTACACTCTGTGCTCTTTTTTTCAGTCAGGACCCCCCTAAATGGGGGGTCCTAGACACCCTATACCATGTTTATCAACCCCATAATTAAGAGATCTACAGGCTTGAATAACCTAACTATAAGGACACCACATTGTTGTTTATATGAATGTTTATCTAACTCGGCACGCGCAGTGGCTCCAGCACCGGTGCCCGGAGCCAAACTCATCAGAATCCAAATACGCAAGTCCTTTTATAAATTACCTCTGAATCCTCTCTACCCAAATTTCAGCCTTCTACGAACACTTCGATTTTTTAATGGGGGTGGGGTCCCCCTTCGGGGGGACCCATGGGGACGTAACATCATCCATGACTAGGGTACCTCCCCATCTAACACCACTCCAAATTTTATCACGATACGATAACTCTAACTTATATAGATATATGTCGGAGCCAGAGGCGCGGTGCGGGGCGGTGCGGTCCGGTGCAGTGCAGTGCAGTGCGGACTCGGAGTCGCTGAAGCAGGCGCAGAAGGGTTTAAAAAACAACTCAGAAGTGATCCCCTTCGGGGATCACTTCTTCGACGTAATAATAATAATAATAATGTGTATGTGTATGTGTATGTGCGCGCGCGCTCTCTCGCGCGCTGACGTAATCTCGTCTACGACGAGATTACGTCATCACGCTCGAGCCTAACGCTATTTAGGCCTAATCTCGCTCTCTCAGAAGCAGCCACAAAGGCGTAAGCGCAATATCAGCGTCCACCCTCGGGGGCGACCCCCCCTCTATATACATCCTAGAGACTTGAAATTTACCCTGTTTCGTCCTTAACCCATACATAGCTTATATATTCCAAGTTTGAAGCAAATATCTCTATTCCTTCATATCGAAAAGGGTGTCATCGCCCAAACTGGTCGAATACTACTAATATATATATATATATATATATATATATATATATACACAGAGATGGGCAGTACCGCGGTACATGTACCGGGTACATGTATCGGGCGATACTTTTTGTACCGATACCGGTATCGCCCAACACTTTTGAAAAGTACCGATGTAACGGTATCGCCCAATCAAATTTTTATGTACCGGTACCGAAAAACATCGGTACTTTTAATCGGTACATTTTTGGTGTATCATGGCCATGCTTTGTTATAGGAATATATTTTTTTTTAAATTTAATTTTTTTTTACTAGATAGTTATGAAATAATGTACTTATTAATATTCTGTGGTAAAACTTTGTTTTTAAATTATTATATGAAAAATTAGGCCTCCAAATATCATATTTATAACTATGGACGAAATTATCAATTATAAGACACCAGCTGATTTACACTGATTTTCATGAAACTTATAAGAAATGTTGTAAATGATCCGTAGTGAACGAAAGTTTTAAAAATAAATTTAGAAAATGAGCCTGTTTCAAGTCATTGCAATTTCATACTTCAATGACTAATGCTAATACTGCCAGATGCTTCAATTTGTTAAAAAAATTATAAGTGCTTGTATATACTTTTGTTACTAAAGATATATTTTTATATTTTAAGCACTCACGGGTTGGTGGGGCACGGGAAGGGAAGCTCCCTGTAAAATTATGCATTCATTTACCGTGTTCTATGTGCCATCTAAAGTTGCTATAATATAATGCTATTTATTAATGATCCTAGCAATTTTTTTACTTATTTTTTTAAATTCAAAAAATGACCCATTCTTCCTATAACACAACAGGTCTCATATATATATATATATATATATATATATATATTATATATATATATATATATATATATATATATATATAAGTATATATATATATTATATATACTATATAATATATATACTATATATATATTATATATATATATGTGTGTGTGTGGTGTGTGTGTGTGTCCAACCATAACTCCAGTTAATCACACCATAAACCACATCATCAAAACAAACACCACACCATAACACAGTGTGTGTGTGTGTGGTGCTTCTCTCGGCTAATATATGCAACAAGGAAATATTTCCGTAATGATGGCAATTATTATTAAAT
>JABUQX010009521.1:0-24469 GCA_015478945.1 Trachelipus rathkii | reverse complement strand
GGTGATGTAAGAGGTTAAAAATAAAAAGAAACGTTGTGAAGACCTAAAAACAAATGTTGATTTCAAAACAAAGATGCTTAATATACGGAGAAAAAATAAATACTAAAAGGTGCATACGTTAGAGGAAAAATAGTTAAAATGAACAGTTGAAGGGATAATGTTACTTACAGAATAGGAAGCTCATTTGTGAGGGATACGCGGAAAGGTAAGAATGAGGATAAGGAGGAATTTGAATTAAATAATATTAGGATGTGCTTTCATAACTATGGGAAAGGAGGTAGGGGAGTGGGAGGACACTTCGAAAAATCTGTATAACATTGGGCATGAGAGGTTGAATTGTGCGTGGTTTGACTGGCTTGCAAGAAGATAGATATTTGGGATGACGTCATTGAAGGAAGGAAGTAGTGGGTGTAGAGTGAGACGTGAGAATGCGTATCTACAAGGTATAATAAATGATTAAGAAACGGAGGAGAGAAGATATCGATTAGATTTGGATATAACAAAAGTTTATAGGGTATAGTTCCGAGGGATGGAGAAAACACTAATAGTACCCTTATAATAAGGCTAAGGGAATGAGGAACTGTAGATATAGGATTTAGTTATGAAAGTTTAGTGAAAAATATATGCGTTTTTGTCGAAAGAGACTTCGCGTCGAGTGATCTGAAGACTGATTGTAGTGAACAAGAACAAGGTGCCGTTAAATGGTAGAGGATGTGTGGATAGATCTTTACATCGAAACAAATAGGACGAGAATAAAATTGTATTAGCTTTTATGGGACTGTTGCCAACAGGCGATATGATAGGATTTAATAGGGAAGCTCCTATGCAGGTGTTACTGATATCATGGTGTTGGTAGTCAGGCTTGCTGAATGGAATCAAAAAGTATGTCTTACGATAGTGGAAGTGTGTGTAAGAATAAATGGCTTGTTCGAAAGGATGGATTAATATAAAGATAGTGGAGTAAGCAGCAACTGTGTCATGTCTCCTTGGTTATTTAATTAGTATAGGGATTGGAGTTATGAAAGAAATAGTGGTGCGGTTGCGGGCAAATGGAGTTGGAAAAGTGTGAGAGGTGCACCTACATATATATATGCGGGATTGATTTGTTGTGATAGTGAATCTGAAGAGTTTAAGAGGAATTGATAGAGAGATTTGGCAATGGTTGTAAAAGGATTTCAGACTTTTTTTTCATAATAGTCTGATAAAGAACACTCATGGGTGATTTAGTCTACATGGAGCAGATGGGAACAGCGAGTTTAATATTAGCATTAATAGCGGAGTCAGACGTTGAATTGCAGGAAGGAGGCTGGATGCAATTAAATCTGTGGTGGATGTAAAAGTAAGTATTGAGTGCGCTAGGTCTTACATGAGGGTATTCTGTTACCCGTGTTAATGTAATATAGCAAGTAGAGGACTAAAACAATGCATAAACTAAATGGAACAATAATGGACAATCTTATAGGCGTGTTAAGTGAGTGTGAAAAGAATTGATAAAGGAATGAAACGTATATTAGAGAGTTGTGTGCGTGTGAAGAAGGGATAAATGAAAGTACAGTTAAGAATGGATTCGTGTCAATATGGAAAGGATATGCCAAAGTGAGGGTTCGTCGCGCGTCCCGTTGAAGCTCTAGTGGGGTTTTACTTGGAACGAATTCTCAATTAATACCGTATAGGGATAGTTAGCTGGCTTTCTTTCAACTTATATTTGTCTACCCATCCTGAGGAGAGAGCGGATGATGATGATATAGATTTTCTTCCTATTCCCAGATTTGGGGTGAGGTGCATAGCATACACTGGAACCGAGTGGTAGAACAAGACTAGCCCGCGACAAATCGTCGCAATCAGAAAAGTCCAACCAGAGGTTTCACGAGACTGCGACAGACCCTCACTGTGGTATCTCGTCAATGTGTGGTTCGTCTTCTGAACAAAACTCTGCCATTCGCTCAAACTCTCATTCCTTTACGGACTTGATTCACTTTTTCTACGGTGTCCCAGCCAGTCGATTCCCAGCTCTAAGAACTATACATTCAGCTTAACTAACCGCCCATCATCCATTCGTCCTTTCCACATGGCCAAACTACCTCGATGTACTTTCATTTATTCTCATTTACTCCTTTACACCACACAATTCCCCGTGTTCATTCATTTTATCAATTCTTTTCACGCCTAACACGCCCTTAAGATTGTCCATTTAAACTCTTTTACACCTTGGATCTGTACCTCTTATTGCAGACCATAGATTCACTACTATACATTAACACAGGTAACAAAATACCATCATGCAAACACCCTCGCCCACTTTAGACTTAGTCCCTCCACATCCACCAAGGGTTAATTGCATAAGCCACCTTTCTACCTACATTCTTCGTAATCAGTCCCCTTTTCATCCAACATATATCCTAAATATTTAAATTCCTACTGGTTTCAATTTCTTACCATCTAACACTTCACACCACGGATTCTCCTCATTCACTATCAACCTTATTCTTATCTGCATTTACTTTCAACCTCTTCCTTTTACACACCCTGTCAAACTTCAAATTCACCACACAAACATCACATACAATAAGCAGGGCACCTTCCCCTGCCACCCCCACCATTTAATTCTTTCATAACCCCATCCATACATAAATTAAATAACCAAGCAGACATACATCCCTTCCTAACTCTGCTATTAATATTAAACCAATCACTTTCAACTCCATTTAAACACGCTTCACTATCGTCATATATACTTTCGACTCCATTCAGAAGCCTACCACAGAGCTTCCCTATTAATCCTGTTATACGCCTGTTGCAAATCCATAAACAAATACAACTTATTATTCTTCTCTCATTTGTTTCAATGTAATTGTAAGATTTGATCCACACATCCTTTACCACTTCTATATGCACCTCGTTCTTTAATCGGTCCTTCAGTCACTCGACGTACACTTTCAACCTAAATACCAGCATATATCTTCCCTACAATACTCAAACTAAAATTCCAATAGTTACCCTCCATAAACGCTTTGTTACACAAATTCCAAATCCATTCTTCATCACTTAATTACATCTATACCTGCATATTTACCATTCTTCAACTTTCTCACCCTACTAATTAACTAATTCCCAAAATACCTTCTTGCACCATCAAACTTTTACTACCACCTCTTCATTGCTGCCAAAGTTAAGCAGATTTTCGAAGTGTTCCCTCAACACCCACTTTTTCAGTTACGAAAGCACATCCCTATTCTATTCTAAACATTCCCAGTCCCTAACCTTTTCGCGCTTCCTGTCTAGAAAACTTGATCCAAATCAATTTTAAGTTTCATTCCATCTGTTAAAATGATGCATTTACCCATCTTCTCTCCTACGTATGCACCTTTTAGTCTTCCTTTTTTCCTCATGTAATTCTAAACATCTTTTTTATATCACTTTCTTTTAGAACATTCAACTACGCCTTTTTTTAAAACTTTTAATAGCTTGCATCACCTCTTCATACCTTCATTCACTATTGAGATTTACTTCCTATTTTAGCACAAACATTGACTTCTCTTGCATACTTAAACATAGGCCATTTGTGGCGCCACATTGTATCAGTTTTACTTGCATTCACATTTCCAATTGATTTATCACAAGCCGCTTTAAACATTTCCTTATTACCTTGATCACTTCATTTCCCAATCATCCTTACCTCTTATCCCTATCTATCCAGCCAACTTCAATCTTCAGAATCGATCACCACCTTTTCTCACTTGGTATAATATATATAATATATGATATCTATATATATATATATATTATATATATATAATATATATATATATATATAGATATATATAATATATATCATATATATATATATTATATATATAATATATATATATAATATTAAATATATATATATAATATATATAAATAATATATAATATATATATATATATATATATATATATATATATATATATATATAGTATTATAAGTATATACTATAATTCGTGCTGGGAATGTTAAGACTATCTTACTGACGAAGCTCTCCACACAATGGTGTTAGGATTTTCATTGCAACCAACTTTTCACCCTCTTCAAATTTCAAACGGCCTTGTTGAAATGTAATGACGGGGTTCTCGGTCCAGACGGCTCAGGGACCTATTTCTAAATTTAATTTATTTATGATTTTTAAAATTAACTAATTTAAACTATTAGAAAAAGTTATGTCTGGGTACTTCATTCTTGTATTGGATACACACAAATACTAAAGGACTATGTAATTAACTATAAATTTTTTCCTAGCAAGGAAAAATAAATTTGTTTCAAGTTTTGCGAAACATTTCTCGGGAAAAGTACAGTACACACATAAACATGATGGTCCGAAATAGTAACATGTGGATTAAAAAAATATATATATATATATATAATATAGTATAATATATAATATATATATAATATAATATATACTATATATATAGTATATATATAATAATAATATATATATTTAGATTGAAGATATATATATATATTATAAATATATATATATATAATATATATATATTAAAGAATCTCAAATCAATTTAAACACGAATGTTTGTGCGGCAAAATATTACCAACTACTCACAAGAATTCCGATAGCATAGTCGGTGATCATATTAATATATATATATATATATATAATATTAATATATATATATATATATATATTATAATTATAATAGTATATTATACTATATATATATAATATATATATATAATTATATATATAATTATATTCAAAAAATGGATAGGCCTAAGAAATAATATATAATAATTTATTTATATATTTTACTGGACCGGAAATGACATTTTTTTCCCTTTAGTAGCTACCTTAAGTTAGGCGACCCGTTGGGAAACTGACAAAACTGAAAAGATTATGTGACATGTCATTATCCACATGAAATGTTCAATGGCGGTTAATCCTGAAAAAAATTATTAATATGAATAATAATTACAGACATTTGCGAATGTAATTTTGGATCGACGTAAATCAAATTTGCTTCAGCTATATATGTTTCAGTCGGATTTCCTATCAAAATGATCAGCCCTAATACTCAAATATGTAGACTCATTTCAAACTAATGCTAACTTCTTCACCATTAAATTCTCAATGGGAAAACCAAAAATCTATGAACTTAGTCAAAAACGGTCTCAGTTCCCAAAACATCTCTTTAAAGTACAATTTAATTTTAATCAGAGTTCAGTGCTTAAAAAGGAATAGGGAGAAGCAAATATAACACAGAAAAGAAAAACTTCTAATATATAATAAGATGCTTGCTACCAAATAAGCTTCTTCATATAGGATTGACAATAGATTAAATTATTTTCATTTGTAATGCTTATTATTATTATATACATTTGAAAAAAAAAAAATAAAAGATTGATTTATCATTTTTTTGATGACACTAAAACACCAATCTACAAAGTTGACGCCAAGAACTATTTTTAGGAATAGCTTTCAAATTGGCGGGGGGGGACCCATGAATTTTGATCGGAAAATGATTTAGCGGAACAAGGAATGATTTTACTCATCCCATCAGCTTTTACAGTCAGTGGACTTCCGCGTCGCAGAGGTAACAATAACCGGATGCTCTAACCACTAGGCCATCCACGATCACCCCCAAAAAGACCTTCAAGACCTAGTCTTCATGCACCCGTGATTTTCTCTCCCATAATTGCTTAGTAACTCCAAAGGGCCTGGCCCCATGTAAATGAATGAGCACAGGAGATTTTACTACTCCAATTCAGCGGGATTCAACATGGAACTCTCCGCGTCGCAGAGGTAACAATAACCGGCATGCTCTAACACTAGGCATCCTCGCCCCCAAAAAAAAGACGCTTCAAGCGTAGTTTTTATAGCACCCGGTTTTCTCATCCCATAAGAGGTATGGGTGGTAGGGGAAGGTGTTAAGACTGACCAAGAATGAAGAGAGTGGAGGGCGTCCTGCTTATTTATTGTACGGGAAAGATTTAGATTTTTGTCTGGTAAATGAGAAGCAAAGTATCTGAGAAGATATGGTAAGGATGTAATAAGTTTAAATTGTGCATTCCCCATTATAATAAGATAAAGAAATATAAATAATCATCAAATACTGTATTTATTTTATTACCTTCCAACAAGCTTCATATTGGCAAGATCCATCCATTTTTATGAAGATTACACAGCAAATTTAATTTTAGATTGAACATCAACTAAAAATTTAGATGTGCACCACCCATCAACAGAAATTTTTACATTCTCATCAACCCTGAAATATGTAATAAGTATTTAATAATCTTGCAAGGCACATTTTGCCAAATTTATAAATTTACAATATCAGAAGTGGTTTAGCTTCATATATGTGTCAGCCGGCATTTCCTATCGAAAAATGGATCATCCTCTAATAATGCAATCATTCAATAATAAAGGCCAATAACTTACTTTTCAAGCGTAAACTGTGTGATGGGAGAAATCTATTTTTCTTGAACTTGTACATTATGCGAGTTCCCTAAAGCTTCTTCAACTTAGACCTGGGAAGAAAGGTAATCTAATTATAATTAATGGTAAAAATAAAAAAAAAATAAATATATTTTTAGTATCAGAAAAATTATTGAATCATTTTTCTCATGGGATTGACAGATTGTTTAATTATTTCATCATGCAAACTTTCAAGTCTAAACATACTATAAAATAAAAATACTTGCCTCTTTTCCCATTTTGGTGTTCCAGCAATTTTTCAAAGAAATTAACACATTAAAGTATTAAACAACCCCTCACCTACATGGATTAGCCAAAAAAAATCTTTAGAATAGGCCAACATTCGTAATAGCCAGTGGGGATAAAGTGGTTTCCATTTCTGAGTTTCTACATAGTCTGATTATGCTGGTTCTCATGTGATAGCAAAAAGTAACCAATCCTTAGTTGAATTTTCCATTGCAGCAAACATGTCAGCAACATGGTGTTCTATTTTAAACCGAAACCTTTTGTTATTGCCTAGGGGGGTGGGGGGAAAATTAAGATAGTATATATACATATAATAATAAAAAGCATTAAACTTGACAATTTGATATCAGTACAGATTTGGTTTCAAAAACTTCAAAATAGAAGTTTCATGTGACGCGAAATAATTTATCATCATTGTTATATATATATATATATATATATATATATTAACAGTAATGATGAGTATTATAATATACAGAAATGTTGATAGAATGAAATTTAAATATACTTATAATATATAATATATAGTCTATAATATATAATATTATATATATATAAATATAGTATTAATATTATATATAATATAATTATATATTATTAATATATATATATGATATATATTATATATATATATTAATATATATAATATATAATTATATATAATATATATATATATTATACTATATTAACAGTAATGAGAGGTGTTAGTGAATGTGTGTCGTTTTGATGGTGCAACGTAAGATAGGTATTTTGGGATAGAGTTATTAGTAAGGATGGTAATGGTAGGAGTGAGGAAAGTTGAAGAATGGTCACCCATTCTCAGCCGCCCTATCCAGACTGCCAAATCTACTCCACGCCGTCCAGAATGACCATGACTCCCACACGACCAGGGCCCGGCATCCCCCCTTCGACTTGACTGCTTCTGCACACCTTGTTCTCACACTAACAGCGCGTCCTCTCCCCTGCCGCGCCCCCAGCGACCGCCCCCATATCATTTCCACAGGACATGCCGAGCGCGAGCCGCCACATCACTAGCCCTTCGACTGAAGCACCCGTAAGGAAATAAGGGGAATGTTAAATTATAGGGAATAAGTGATTGGTTTAGGATATGCTTATTGGTCGAAAGATGCGATTCGATGTAGGACTGATTGTTGAAGAACAAGCTGCGTTTTGCTAGAAGATGTGGATCAAATCTTTACTTTACAATGATTAGAACAATGAAAAGAGAAAATGTATTTAGTTTATGGTTGCAACGCGTATGTGTTAATAGAAGCTTAATTTATGAAATTTTGGTGGTACTCTGAATGAATCAAAAGTAGATTGACATACGTGAAGCGTGTTGTGTTTTACAAAAATGTTCAATTTATTAATAGCAAGTAAACTGGTGTTGTCTCCTTGTATTAATTGTTAGGTGGTATGGAAGAATTGAACGAGGAGAAATTTTTAGATGGGATAATGGAGTGATGATCCTACCTATTATATGCGGAAGATTTCTGTGGTGGGAATCTGGGAAGAATTTGATAGATTTGAGAATTGCAGGTGGGTAAGAGGCTTAGTAAACTAAGGTCAAGGTATGTTATGAGTGAGACACTCCTCAGTGTATATTAGAGATTGAGATCAAACAACGTGTTGAGTTTAATATTGGATATGTTTGATGAGAAGACGCATGCAGAGTGTAGTAGAAAGTGTGAATTTGCGTTATGTGAGATTGTGTTGTGGGAGGTGTATAGATGTCGTGTGCGGTGTGTGTGGGTGTGTTGATGTAAGAAGTAAAAATTAGTGTGCTACGGTCTTACATCAGAGTATGTTGTTTGTTAGTTTGGTTGGATGTGGTAGTGATGACGGATCGTGTGTAGTAGATGAGAGTATTAGGAATTTCTGTTGAAAGTGGGTGTTCATTATGTCGAATGACCAATCTCTAGGTGTGCTAAGGTTGAGAAGAATTGATAAAAGCAGAAATGAACGTGTTAGGAAGTTGTGTTTTGAAGAAAGGGGAATGAAAGAATAAATGAAAAGTATTTGAGATGGTATTGGTCATGGAAAGGAATGAAATATATCCGCTTGGTTAAGCGATGTATAGTGGTGAGTGTGTTGGAAACCGACGGCTGGAGACGAGAGGAAAGTGGATTGATGTCGGTGGAACGAATTCTGAAGAGAGAAATGTGAGTGGCAGAGGCGAGAAGAAAGGTGCTGAATAGGAGAGAATGGCGGGTTATAGGTATGGGATGGTTGGGCCCACCTGGCCAGGAATACCCTTACATTGACCGATTTACCCATAGTGAGTCCGTCAGCCTGTCCATGATGCTCTTAGGGTGGAGTTTCTGTCTGTGACGAGCTACTCACTGAATTAATGCTTACCAGAGGGCGTAAGGTGGGACTTCGTTTCGACGTTTGCATGTTCTCCAACGACTTTTCTTTTCCGGATGCTATGTACAGCACCTTACCCACCAATCTGGGGCAAAGAGAAGGTGAAAAAGAAAGAAGAAATATAAATAGATCGTATATATTATTATTATATATATAATATATATATATAATTATTAATATATATATATATATATATATAATATATGATATATATATATATTACTATAGTATATATATATATATTAAACTGTCCTCCCCCAGGAAGGTCATGGTCTTCTGGGGAAACCACGACCTGTCGGTGGGACAAATCAAGAAAGGTCCTGCTATCATTTTTTAGCGGTGGAACAAAAAAAGGACAAATAAGTATTGGATAGCTTGTGTATTTATTGTAAGTTGTAATTCATGTTATATTAGAGTGAAGAAGTGGATACTGTTGTAAATATAAATACTACCATTTGTAAGTGCCTATTGTAACTATGAAGGTCTACAATCAGCAGTTTTGTCATGGATATTATACTTTTGTTTAATAAATTGTTCAACCTCTTTGATTTAGTTTGTTGTAGGCATAACTAGGTACGATTGTATCTATCATTCAAAGTAATGTTTATTTAATGTACTTGTGTATTAATTACTCCATTATATCTTCTTCACTATTAATAAGGACGATATCCAAGTTCATATTGTAAAGGTGTAATAAGTTTAGTGTATTTAGTTTGGCCTGCTATCATTTTTTATCAGTGGAAGTCTTGGAGTAAAGGTTTAAAAGCGATTATATTAAAGTTGGATGAGAACTACGCAAAAGAAAAACAGACATATGACGGGATGTGAATATTTTTGTTAAAAGAAAAAGTGATGAATCAATGAGCGAATATGTGAATAGGTATGAGTTGGTGGAACAGGAGTGTAAGATTGTGGGTAAAGTTCATTTGGGTGAGGATTTAAAGTGTTCACTTATTGGAGGGAGCGAATGTTGGAACAAATCAAGAGGCAGATGGTATTTTATTATTGTGGTAAGGGAGAGTGGGATTTTGAAACTTTTAGTGATGCTTTGATAAACGTATGTGAAGAATAGGAAAAAAAAAGTGAGGATAGTGTGACAGAAGAATCAGGGAGTGTATGGTTTACAAATCAGAGGAACAAGTGGAAAGAGGGTGATGGGTCCAGAAGTAACAATGGTGAGTGGGTAGATAGTAAAAGATTAAATGTCAGGGATAGGTTTGGAAATGTTATAGTGTATATGCTGTTCACTATCATTTTGCATATAGGTGCCCTAAGAATACTAGGAATTAGTATAATGGATGGGATGATAGTAAATTATGCAAAGATGTAGGAAGAGTATAATCTGTGAGGAATGCTAAAAGTTAGAACCTGGATGTAGTAAGAGGATATGGTAGACAAGTGAATAAGAATGAGTAGTAATAAAAGGGTATTCTATGGGCATTGTAATGAAAGGAAGGAGGTAGGTCATAGTTTGAGTAGTCATGAAAGATGTTAGGCAGTATAGTGGGGGTGTGAACAAAAGGAATAGATTTGGATACATAAAGAGGTGTGACTTGTGTGGCCCTAGTTATCAATTATGGAAGTATTGTAATATGGATATGACTGATCAAAGACATGTAAATATAGTGTTAGAGAAGAGGCCTCCTATGAGAAGAGTGAGAAATTTAGGTAATATGTACAGCGATTATCGAGGGCAAATTCGTAGGATAGATAAGAGGTATGAAGGTAGGTGCAAATACTGGTAATGTGGGTTATATGTCTGAAAAAGAAGAGAATCAAGAAATTATGAAAGCGATTGAAGATATATGTGATATGGGGTCCACTGAAAAAGGTATGACAGATAAGGGTGATTATGGAGATGAAAGGTCAAGCTATGTGTCAGTGGCAAAAACAGAGAAGTTAGAGACAAATGATAGGAGGAAACTTGAAGATAGTGACAGTAGTGAGGGTAATACAAAACAGAGATAGGTAATGTAGATGTTACAAAAGATGTGGATGTAAAAGGATGTTGACAGAGAAAAAGTGTTAAAGGATAAGAGGGTGGTTGGAGAGTGTAAAGTTAATGAGATGCTTCGGAGGGTAGGGATGGTAATGATGAGAGAGAGAATAGGGAATATGAAGAACACAATAGGGATCTTATGTTGGTTTTTGCTTCTGGTTTTGAAAGTTGGATAAAACAAAATGGTTACAACGATGTTAGTTTAATTGATGAAAGTGAGTGGAAGGATATAAGAGGGGCACAAGAAGTTTGCTGACGAGCTAAATGATAGTGAAGATGATATTAGTGATGAAGAAACGGATAAAAAGTTGAGCTTTGATGTTTGGAGAAAAAAGTATGGGTATAAGAGCTGTGAAGATAAAGGTGGGAGGAGTGAAAATGAAAAAGAGCAAGAAGATTATTGACATCGTAAGTGAGTTGAAAAAAGTATTTTTGTTGGTAAATGTTGTGTTGCGAGTACTTGTGTAAGGTAGTAGTGTTTGGGTATTTCATTGTTGTCTGTGGAATATAAAGAAAGTGGGTAAACAAGAGAGGGAGAGAAAGGTACAAGATTGATTATTTTTATTTCAGGTGTTGATGCTGAACTGTAGAATTGAAGTGAGAAGTGGAATCGACTGGCAGAATGAACGTGGTTTTATTTTTTAGTGGGCCTGACCAAAGTCAGGCTGCAGATTTAGATAATAGTGTAGAGTTTACATTAATTTTTGATATTTTGTTGTAATGATTTATTTTACTTTCCTTTTTTCAGTTGTTAACCTTTAGAGTAACATACTGGATTAAAGTTTATGTATGAATAGAAGATTGTATTAATGTGTCTGGTATTGTGACAAGAGAGAAGATTGGGTTGATGTGAGATAGAGGTGGACAAATAAATATTGGATAGGTTGTGTATTTATTTAAGTGTTGTAACTCATGTTATATTAGTAAAGAAGTGCATACTGTAGTAACTACTACTATATTTATAGGGTGCTTATGTATACTATGTAGTAGTTGACGATCATGGACTGTCGTACAGACATAGTATTTACTTTGTTTATAAATTGTTAACCTTTGAGTAATTTTTTTTTGCAGAACAGCTAGGTACGACTGTATCTATCATTCAAAGTAATGTTTATTTTATGTACTGTTGTATTACTTCACTATATCTTCACCGCTATTAATAAGGACGACATCTAAGTTCAATGAGGAGGCTTTAGAAGAGCAGTGTCTGTTAGGTTGACTATAAGTACTGTATTGAAGGGGACAATACTGTTTTTTTTTTATATTTCCCGCCTGTTCCGTCTTTTTAATAAAAATGTCAATTTTTAGGCTATAATATATGTGTTAATTATATTATAATTTTTTATATTATATATTATATTTTATATTGTATATATTATATAATATATATTTGTTTATTATTATAGTTTTTGATTTATTTTTATCTTATTATATATAACTTATATATTTATATCTATATAGATTCATATCTATATTATAAGATAAAGATGTAATAGTATATACTATATTATCATATAATATAATATATAGCGAAAACGCTATATGATATACTGAAAGAGAGAGTTATATAGTTTATATATAATACAATAATAGCTTTAATATATAGTATCTCAAATTATATGAATATTAGTATAGACTATACATATATATATTATTATTATACAATTAATAGTAGTAGTAGTAGGTATAATAATATATATAGTATTGATATATAGTATTATATATATAATACTATATAGTATATAGTTTATTTATATCATTTAACATTACCGTTTGATATTTAGTTAATATATATTTTATAGAGTACGAAATATGATGAAACAATATAGTTTATATATAGTATTATAATTATACTAATTAATTGTAGCTTTACATTGACAATCAGGAACTTCTCAAACGCTAGAAGCACGAGGAGAAGGAGAGCGAGAGAAGAGAGAGGAGAGAGAGAGAGAAGAAGAAGCAAAAGAAGATGAGAGAAGAGATGAGGTGAGAGAGAGAGAGCGAGAGAATAATTTTTTTGCTAGTATGCTTTCTTGGAATGCGTGTGATATAAATATATCTCTAATACAATAGTAAGAGCATTTAGTATACTATAATAGTATATATATATATATAACTTTACTATAAATTACTATAGATATATATTATATATAATATGTATATAATATATATATATAGTAATTATTATTATTAATATAATTTTATTATATATATATATCTACTATAAATATATATATATATATATGTATATATTATATATTCTGTAATAAGTTGCCATAAATGACTTATAGAATGATTCTTTGTTCGTAATTAAGCTAAAGTTTAATACGTTTTTTATAAACCCAGAAAACTAATTAGCATTGAATATGCATATCTAGTGGTTTACATTGGTAAACTATTTAACTTCTCACACACAGTGAAGACTAATATAAAAAGAATAATATAGTCTACCTTAAAATTTACTGAAATTGGCACAGTCGTTTACTGACCGGTACCAAACATATGTATACCACTTAGAAAACATATGATTTCGTACACGCCAAATTCCATCAATCAAATAATTCTATCAATATAAATAACTTCTATCTAAATTTTTCAATACAAATCAAATCAATACAATTTTTTTGAATCTAAACGACTTTGTGCCAAACCAAATTCCTCCAATCCAAAGTCCTACAATTTTAATTTTTTTTTAAATCAAATTCAACATCATGAGATCAAAAATGAGTCTAATATTAAATAACTATCACATTGTAGTTAGATCCATTATAACACAAAATATCTTGATGTGTAACTTGAAGTGTATACGTAGTTTTAAGCTACAATTTTTACTGATTGATAAATTTTATGAGCTATTGATTAAGTTGCTTGACAGAGAGTACCATAGTAGCGAAAGGTGTAAGTGAACCTTCTGACGTGCAATAGTGGTATTTCAGAGGGAAATGTACTTACATATATTTTATATATGTATATATTATATATAATACTATATATAGTAATTAATAATAAGTATATATATAATACCATATATATAATATTAATATATTATAATATATAGCTTTAATATTATAATATATATAATAGATATTATATACTAATGATATATCTATATATATACTATATATAATTCCTTTCAAGATTTTTTATTTATATTTTTATCTTGATTTTTTTTTTCTTTGAGAGTATATATTTATATATTATAATTCTATATATATACGAGATTTTAATGATTATATATGTGATAATATAAATATAATAAAAGTATATTATATATTATTATAGTATTATTATAAATTATATAATATATATAATAGTAAATTAACAAATATATATATAATATAGTAATAATAATATTATATATATTAATATAAATAACCCCATAAACATTATTATAAACTTATATATATATCGTGTAAATTAGGGTATTTTAAGGATTTCAAGTAACAGATGCGAGTTATTTGTATTTACCAATCATTATATATATATTTATGAATATATATATATATATGAAATAATTTTCTAAATATGACCTAAATCTATAATTTATGAAATAATTCCTTTAAATATAACCTGTATAGTTCAATCTGTACTAAGCCTGTAAGTGCTTTTTTAACGCATTGTAAGCCTGAAATTAGTAGGCTCATAAATTTCTTTTAGAATGTCTTGGGTTTTGTCTTTGGTGATTTGACTATTTTCGTTCTTTCCGATCAAAAACCAGGTTCTGTTACTTACACTCTTATATATAATACTATATAGTTATATATATATATAGCTATATATATATATAATATATCATATACATCAACAATGATAGAGTATTATATATTAGATATATAATTTATATATATATGTATTATACATCTTATATATAATATATATATATATCATATATTAATATATATAATTATATATGATATATATGATATATATATATATATAATATATATATATATAGTATATTATATATATATATATATATTAACATTTAATATATTATAGATTATTAATATAATATTATATATTTTAGTATCTTATATATATAATATATATATATAACGTAATATATATTAATATAATATATATATTATATATAATATCACCACAACTCACGGGCAGCAAGCCCTATTCCCGGAGGGGTGTACGTCAATTAACGTCACGACGAAAAGACGAGATAGCAAGCCAAGGGAGAGATATCACATTTCACAGATACAGTTTTGAATCCTGGACAAACATCGCTTTGGTTGTCAAGTTGTTCTACTACTGAGCTACATACAGGGCGATTTTATATTAAACAATTATCTAAGAACTAAAAAAAGCACTATGTACATATGCCTTTATTATAAGAACATAATATGTATTAATATAAAATAATATTCTAATAATTTATATATATTATTATTAATAATAATATATATAAATATTATAAATATATATAAAGCTATATATATAATATCTTATATATAGTATATAATATTATGCTATATAAACTATATATCAACACAATGGAGCTAATCTTATTTAATGCAAGCTATGTTTATTATTTCATTATTAATAATAACTTTAAGTTTTGCTATATATATTTTTATTTTAAAGTTTTTTTTACTTATTTTATCATTCACTATTCTTATTATCTATGTATTATTATATATTATTATTTATTATTATTATATTATTATTATATTATTTATTACACATGTACATTTTTTATACTTTAGGCAACAACGTATGTTTCTATTTTTCTTATAACAATAGAAGGTTATGTTGAAAATGGCTAACTAATATCTTTTTTCCAAACTTTGATTTTGTGGCCAGGATAATATTTCAAAACTTACCAATTCCGATATAAAAAAATTAGTGAATATAATCATCCTCGGTTACACAAAATAGGAAGAAACGAATATATCAAAAAATAATATTTATTATTCTACTACTACTACAATTGAGGCATAATTAATTATTATAGAAGTGAGAAGTTATTTTACTGGATATTACGCACTTATACCGGTAAGTTGTTTCACAAGTCAACCCCAAATATAGATCAATCATGTTTTCGCCTTATGGATCTTGACCTGCAGTTCAAATCCAGAATTCCTGGTGAAATAGCTCGCCATGCTCCTTTGAGTACGCCCCCATGTTCTTTTAACTTTAGCAAGGTGAGCATCAAAAATTTGGGTAAAGGAAGACACTCTGAGCCATGCCAGGTTTTCCGTAGTTACCTGGCAAAAGGCACTAGTCAAGCTCCTATAGTTTTCACCCTTGTTGGTTACAAGGAAAGTCGCAATACTGCAGACAAAAGTTGTTCCAAGTTCTATTTGGACGTCTCTCTCTTCGTGAGCCTTTCGGGTGAATTTCCGCTTGCCACTGCTACTGATATTTTTATTTGTGGTGCCTCGCCGAAGACACCTAGGGCCTTTGAGCTTTTGAATTTGCCTGGGCAGACAGCTTTAGGTGGAAGAAGCTTGAAAGTAGATATAAGGCGTAGGCGCTAGAGAAGGAACGACAGTTATATAAGACCCTGGTCGACAAGCTGTTTCATGAGGGTAATTTTTGTGTAATTATTATTTTTTCTTGAGGGTCCAACAAAGGTCTCCATTTGAATTTGTTTCCTCCCGAACAGCTGAAGTCACGCCTGCTGTGGCAATCCCGGCCTGGTATGTTATTGGCGGACGTTCTAACTGTCCAGGACAGAAGAGTCCATGGATACTTGGTAAAGCCGCCTTGGACACCATTGGAGGTTGGGCAAATGTTGGAATCATCAATTTCTGTTTTTCAATTGTATCAAGGCCTTACAGCAATAACTTCAGCTGCTGTGCGTCTTCTTTGCACTGCACCGGAGTGACGATAAGGGAAAGATGGATTTAACATGTTCCCAGTTATAAAACGTAGAAAGCCTTTGTAGCTCTTCGTGACTGATCATCACATGAAGAGGGTCTTGCAGGGGTTAACGGCCAATCTCAAGATTTTCAAACACCTGTCACATTGTTGGCAAAGACAAAGCGCCATCTTGACTGGATGAAAACAGTTGAAAAAGGTGATGCCGTGTTTCTTTGACATGATGACGTTTCACATTTTCAATCGTAACATTCCAATGCTTGAGTGCTTGCGGTCAAAGTCGGGATAAAATGGACTCTGTGAAACCAAGATCTCTGAGTCAAGTCAGTTGAGTGCAAATTCTGTTGAGAAATTGGGTTTCTCTCCCAGAGTTAACGTATAAATTAGTATAACTCCACTTGCATCGTCCTCTAATTTATCATGCTTCTTCTGAAAGCGCCGTCTTCCTTTTGAGGACATGGGTACAAGGAAGTCTCAGTGAGGTTCTTGGGTGCAAAATAGATTGACGGAAGGTTTGATATATGACGTAGATCAGGAACAGTATTTGCCAGCTGGTCCCGATTGGACGGGTCCACCAAAACAGAAGAAAGTCATCCGGTGGTCAGTTGGCTCTTTCCAAATTCGTGGGATTGCCAATTTTGTTCATTTATCTCTATTTTCCCTCTTTTGCGAAGACAAAAAATATACATAAAGTTAATGATATTCTCCACTGCATTTGTTATTAAAATAAATAGCTTACAAAATATCTAAAGCATTTCACTTAATACAACATCTTCAGAACAAGGCAAAACTTATATATATATGATACTGACAATAAAACTAATATACGTTAATAAATATTATTAGTATAATATGTAGATATATATATTTATATATTAAATAATATATAATTATATAATATTATAATATTATATACTATATATAAAATAATATATTATTATACTATGTATATATTAACTCTTATACTCTAGAGTATTTTGGCAAGTTCGCGAGGTTGAAAATGAGATAAGAATCTATGCTTGTCTGTCCCCAGACAGGCGTGCCAAAATATGCCTTATACGGCCTACACATTTTAGTTAGATGATAATTCATTTTTAATCTTTTTGTAGCTTTTTTCGTTTGACGTGTAATTCATAAATTCACGCGACTAAATAGCAAAATGCGCTGCTAATATTGCACCTCTTGCTGTCATCTGTGCTGTATATTTCACCAATGCAAAGACGCATCACTCTTCCACTCTGAATATAGCATTATCTTGGTCAGCTCAGCTAATTTTAGCATTCCTCAAAATTCTGTTTCATTAATTTCGTCCAATCCACTAAAAACAGAGGGGGGTTGGGGTTTTAAGAAAAGAAAAGTTCAATGAAATAAAAATATGTCTGTATCTAAAAAATTTATTTTCTATAAAATATTATAATAATTTATTTAAAAATGAAATGAAACGATATATTGATTAATTGGTAAGTTGTATATTTTTATTTATGATACTACAACAAAAGACAATAGCAAATAATGCTTTCAAAGCAGGGACAAAAAAAATTTTGTTACATAGTTATTTTTCCCATTCCGAAGGATGTAATTTTAAAAAGTCTTTTCTCATTTTTATTCTTTCGTTATTAATAATTAATTATTATTATTATTTTATTATTAATTATTTATATATATATTAATTAATTTACTATGCATATTGTCTCTCACATATTAATATTATATCCTGTTAACGACTCTATATTTCATATGTCTCTTATCTAATGATGTACATCGTACAGAATAAACACTATTCATATGATTATTATTTTATTAATGTGATTTATTTTATTATATAATTATACTATTATTTATTATTAATTATTTGATATTATTATTATTATTCTTAATTATTATTACTATTTTAATTGATAAGAATGAGTATTAGTTATTTTTTTTACATTATTATTATTATTTTATTATGATTATTATTCTTATAATTCTAATTAAATTATTATAACTATTATTACATTATTTCCATTACTATTACTTTGATAGTAATAATGTTATTAATATATCCAAAATTAATTTATTCATTATTATATTTTATTCATTTATAACTTTGAATCTTAATATTCAAGGAGAAAGAATTATTATTCTAATTATTTTTCTATTTTCGCTTTCTTACATTATTATTCATTGATATTGATGTATTATTAATATTATTAATTATATTGATTTTGTTATTTATTATTGTTATTAGTTCTTTTTATGTTGTAATTATGATTTAATTATCTATTATTGTTATTTTATTGTAAATCATTGATTAATTAAATAATATTATTATAATAATATTATTATCTATTTATTTTATTATTATTTATTATTTATTATTATTATATATTTTTTATTTATTATTATCTATTTATTATTATTATTTATTATATTATATTATTCTTATTATTATTATTTTTTATTTTATTATTTTATTATTATTATATATTATTATTTTATTATTATTATTTTATTATAATTATTATTATAATATTATTTTGATTTTTATATCATTTTTAATTAGATTATTATTATATTATTATTATTATATTATTATTATTGATATTATTATTATTATAATGTATTATTATTATTTATTCTTATTTTATTATTATTATTATTACATATACTATTATATATATTATATATTATGATATATATATATTATATATATATATATATTCTATATATATATTATATTTATATATATATATATATTATATTTATATATCATATTATAATTTTTATTATATATATTATATATATATATATATTATATATTTACGTATATATATATATATATATAATTATATATTGTTACATATTATTATTATTATTATTATTTTCATATTATTATATTATTATTATTATTTATTCATTATTTTATTATATTATTATTATTATATTATTATTATTATTATTATTATTTATTAATATTAGTATTAGTTATTTAGCTAAAGCTATTTTCAATAATTAATATTATTCTGTTATTACTTTCAAATTTCAATATATTTTACTATTTCACTATATAACATTATTAATATTATATATGATTATTCATTATGTTTATTATTATTATATTATTATTATTATTATTATTATCTTTTATATTATTATTTTATATTATTAATTATTATATTATTATTATTGAATTATTATTGTTATAATTAAATATAAAATTATTTTCTAAAGTGTTTTTCATATATTTGTTAATAGAATTAAAAATCTTTAAATACATTATTAACATTTATATCTTACATATTATTATTTATTATTAGTTTATTTACTATATATTATTTATTCATTATTATTATTATTATTATTATTATTATTAATTTATTCTATTATTATTATTATTTTATATTATTAATTTATATATATTAATTAATTATTATTTTATTATTATATTATTATTATTAATTATATCTTTATTATTATTGTATATTTTTTTATTTTAGATTGATTATTAATTATCATATTATTATTATTATATATTATTATTATTATATATTCTTATTATTCTTATAAAATTATATTATTATTATACTATCATATTATTATTCTTTATCTGTTTGTTTTTTTTTTTATTTTTTTTTTTTTTATTTATTATTATTATTATTTATATTATATTATTATTTATATTATTAATTATTTTACTTATTAGTATTTTATTATTATTACAATTTATTATTATTATTATATTATTAATTATTATTAATATTTTTTATTTAATTATTACTTATAATTATTTTTCATTATTATTATCAATTCTTAATATTTCTATTATAATTATTATTATTTTATTATTATTTATTATTACATTCTTATAATTAATTATTAATATTCTTATTATTATGTTAAGTTGTTTTATTAAATAATATTATATATATTTTAATTATATTTAATTATTATTTAGTAATTAATAGTATTATTATTTTCTTAATAAAATATAAATATTAATATATATATTATCATGTTCCGTTGATTAGTGTATTATTCTATTATTGAGATTATTATTATTAGTTATTATTTTTAAAATATATTTGAAGGTTTTGTTTATTATTATATATTATTATTAATTTTATATTATTATAGTATTATATTATTATTATTATTATTATTATTCATTATTATCATTAAATTAATTATATTCATTATATATATATCTATATTATATAAAATTATAATATATAATAATATAATTATATATATATCTTATATACTATATATATTATATAATCTTATAATATATATAAGGACATATATATATTATAATTAAATATATTAAATATAATATATATTATATATTATAGTATCATAGCCTTAATAGATAAGGTTCGAGACTACTAACAGAGACACAACTAACTACAGTATATATCATTATATTGATAATAAGTAGCTCAGACGATGAGATGAAGAATGGGGTGTATAGTAGTTAGGGATCGTATGCGAGGATGGTCTATGATTTGTGCTGGTGTGAAATGTTAAATCACAATTAGTCTTTGAAGCTATTTTATGAAAATAAAATATTTCCTCCATCCATCTGAGAACTACTTATAATTTATCCTATACATTTTTATTTTTTAATTTTATTGTTGAAAGAAGTGAATTGGAGCAGAGCAGAAATAAGTATATCGAAGTAATGATATATATATTACTATATATATATATTAATTGTAGTTATAGATATATATAATATACGTATATATATAATATATATTTATACTATAATAATTACTTATATATTATAATAGTACACTTATTTTAATATATTTCTTATTAATATATATAGTATATACTAATTTTTATATGAATATATATTAATATATATATATAATAATATATATATATATATTATATATACTATATAATATATAATATATATCTATTATATATATATCTACTATATATATATATTTAGAATATACAAGTATATATTATATATATATATCATATTAATATATATAGTAAATCATATATATGATATAATATATTTAGATTACACTCAGCGTACGGGCAGAGCCATAATTAGGAAGGGGGTGTACTCCCATAGCGTCCGAGAGGATAGCAACCCAAGGAAGAGAACAGCTCACAATTACTTCCCACCGGCAGTTGGAACCTGGACCTCATTTGTTTGCTGAGTGCTCTACCACTGAGCCCGGGGGTTATATATATATATAGTATATCATATATATATATAATCTATATAATTATTATATATATATATTTATATTAACTTATATATATATATATAAATATATATATATAGATATACTATAATATTATTTATTATATGATTTATAATATATTATATATATAATATATATAGATTTATATATATATATATATTATATATATATATATATATTATAATTATATATATAATATATATTAATATATTTATATATTATATATAATATATTATAATAATAATATATATATATAATATATATATAGGTATATATTATATAATATATATATGATATAATTATATATATATAATATTATATATATATATATATATATATATATATATAATACTCCATACTATATTCTCTATATATAACTACCATGCAATCATAAGCATGTAGTACGCACGCACTTCTGATACTAACATACAAACATACATATACAAATCTTTTATCATTATCATTAATTTAACACTTATTATCAAAATGCTAAACACAAATATTTCGCTATTAATCACACTAGTACTATATTTTATATTAGTATTATTAGTTATGCACACACGTTTTTAAATATTAAATGAAAAAGCTAAACATTAAGTTTTTTCCACTTATATATTAATATTATTCACAACTAAACCTAATAAAAAATTATTATATTTAATACCACTAATAAAATTAGTATTAAATGATGTTAAACAATATAGTCACCACAGCGCGGAGTGATAATGTGTTGAAGGGTTCCAGCCTTTGGCCCAGTGGACAGAGAATTTGAAATTACTCACCTGATCGACGGATAGACTTGAGATCAGTTTTCACTTAGATAACATTATTATTTTAAAATTTCTTGCTTTATAATTTATTTTTGATCTAATATAATATTCACAAATAGCAAAGAAATAGATTTTTAAAATTTTGCAACGTCATCGTAACTCCAGATTACGAATGAATCATTTAATGTTTAAAATTTTACTTTATAAAAATCCAAAATCCGTAATTTCTTTTTTCTTTGGCAATTTTTAGCACTTCAATCAAAAGCTTCTTTTCTTCTGCTCTCTTAAAATATTCAACCATCTTCAGTAAGATTCCCAGACCCAGTTCTCTCTTCAATAATCGCCTCTGAATATCCTCTTCTTTCCCAACATTCCTGTTGGAATTTTAATTCGCTTCCCCTTGGTTTACGGTCCATATATATATATATATATTATATATATTATATATAATAACTTATAGTATATTATATATATATATATATATACTATCATATATATATTATATATATATATAATATTCAAAATATTAATATATTTAAATATAGATAATATATATATATATAGTAGTATTATATATTATATATATTAATATTAAATTTTAACAGGCGGGGAGGTTGGGGCAGAATCCTATTCTTCTGTATGGAAATCTCACACCTTTCCATTTTGATGGAGGCTTGCTATCATCTCTTCACCCTTTCTTCTTTTTTTCATCTAACTCTACCCTGGTCTATCTTTTTCTCGTCTTTTCTATTTATTTTCTTTTTCACTCTCTTATTTTTTTCTTCATCTCTTTATCCATTATTTTTATGTTTCTCCTCTTCTCGCTCTTCTCTCTCTTCTCTTCTCTCTCTTGTGTCTCTCTCTCCATCTCTCTCTCAGCTATCTCTCTTATACTAATTCTTTCTTTCTCTATGATCTCTTTCTTTCTTTCTCTTCTCTCTCTCTCTATTGTTTTTATAAAACCTAGAAGTCATATGAAATTTGTGGAACGCAAATGTTTAACACAATTTTCCGAAACGTGCACTATTGTGTTTGCGTCTTAGATAATAACGTAATTACTTTCATCTCATCGATATCGCAAAAAAAAAAAAACTTTCTTTTGTAAATACCTTGGCGATCACTTGGCATCAGTTTTTATAGGAAAAGTTGAGGAAAAGGCATCGTTTCTGTTTAGTTTCTTTAATTTGGTTACTTTTGACATTTTTTTTTTTTTTTTTTTTTTTGTGATTTTTCTCATTCTACTTGATTCAGAAGAGTATTTTTTGTGAGCGTTTTTCAGCAATCTTGATGAACGATTGATTTTTTTGACGAATGTTGAGAGATTAGAGTGCGATGAAGAGAATAATAAATGTTAATAAAAAAAAATTCAATTGTTTTAGTTATCAGAAAATTAGATATGCACGAACTATAGACCCTCATGGCACCCGTCTAAGATTGAAATCACGTAATAGATCTGATTTCATCTTTATTTATTGATGGCACCACAGTTTATTCTATGTGATCGCTTATAAATTTACAGCCAAGTTCATTTTCATGGTGAAACTCTTAGGGGCTCCAATATTAGAACAATGTTAAG
>JABUQX010009520.1:7500-27714 GCA_015478945.1 Trachelipus rathkii | reverse complement strand
TATGATATTAAGACTATGGAAAATGAGATTTTGAGCTTCACGGAACACGACGGATAGATTTATTTATTTATTTGGAAGAAATATTTATTTGGCAAAGTAATTAGTTTAAATATTTTAGATATGATTGTTTTAATTTGAAAAAAATTTTAAGAAGAATTTTAACTTTGAAAATGAAATTGTCCCGTGGGAAGAAAAAGGACTCACAAGGTAACATCACACCTGACATCCTGGATACGTTGAAAAACCATAAAAAGAAGGTAATTTACTATTACCTGGTTCGGTTTTTGGTTTTATTCTAGGAATACGATTATTCGTGAGGATTCTATCGGTTATTGAGTATTCCATCGTTGAAGACTTATCTCTTGTATTGTGATATATTATTATTGAAAGTCCTGATTCAATAAAGCTCTACTACGATAGTGAGGCATAAGAAGAATACAGGGTAAATAATTATCAATACAGGGTAAATAATTATCAATTGTGTTTTGAAGACAATTGAAGAATATTGTCCTTGGAAGAGAATTAGATATATTACATAAACAAAAGAGAAATAATATAGAAAGAAATACCAAAACCAACAGAAGGAGATATTTCAATGTGACCCACAATAGTTTACCTTTTATATATATAGATATAACTTAAGGCAAATATATAAAAGATAAATATTATATATATATATATATATATATATATATATATATATATATATATATAATAATATATTATATATAATATATTATATATATATTAGTATATATATATATAATATATATAATTATGTATATATATATAACTATATATACTATTGGTATATATAGTATATATATTATATATAATAATGATATATATATGTTATAGTTATATATATATTATTATATATTATATACTATAGATATATAATATAGATGTATATATGTATATAGGCCTATATATATATAACTAGATTAATTATATATATATTATATATAAGTATATATATATATATATATATTATATTAGTATATATATATATAATATACTATATATACATATAGTATACAGAACCGGATATATTATATATATATATTTATATATATAGAGATATATATATAGTATATAATATAATATATATATATATTATATATATATATATATATATATATATATATACTATATATATATATATATATATCGAGGAATTGTTATACGACATTGAGAAAAACTTTCGGCCGGATTCAGAAACTAATATTTATTGTAAAGGATTTTCTTTCAAGAAGTGAAGGGCTGCTGATAGTCTGTGAAGTCAATCTTGAGACTTAGAAGAATTTTGCAATTCAAATGACTTTGTGATTGTTCACCGAACTTTGTGTCAAAAGTGAAAGACTACATTGTGAAATCTTACCCTAGACAATTTGACCAATTTTACTTGTGTTTTTGAATAAACGTATACCGGGAATTGTCACGTTATTTATTAACAAAATCCCCATCTTGCGACAATAAATTGGAGGCTCTGTCCGTAATTAGTTTATGAAAGAAAAGAGGTATATTACGACCAACAAATTAGAGGTATGGTCTGAAATAGCTCCCAAAGGAATATCACAGCCGTTTTTTTTTTGAGTAAAGATAACTCTTGTGAAACAGACATTGAAGTGTTAGCCTCTATTAAAATTTACTTTTTGAAGTATGAATTGTGCGGCGTTAGCTAAGATCGTTCAAGATCTTGGATTAAAGGGAAAAGAGGCTAGGGAATTCATAGCTGCTGATAGAGAAATTGCGGCTAAAGAAGCTGCTGAAAGAGAAAAGCTACCAGGCACAAGCTGGCCTGAAAGGAAGGGCGCTGCCGCGAAGAAGCAAGCAGGAGAGACAGAGAAAAGCAGCAGAAAGGGAGGATGCAAGAGCAGAGAAAGAAAGAGAGCATGAGCTAGAGCTCAGAAGAATGGAATCGCAAGTGGGATCAATAAATCATAACAACAAGATTGGCAGGAATAGATAATGATTGTTTAAGGCAAGCGGTGCCTAAGCTGTCCTCCTTTCGCGAGACATAGAGAATGATATAGAATTTTGATCTTTGAACGCTTGTGAGAGGATTTGCAGAGATAAACGGATGGGACAGAAGGAATTGGGCATCCCACCTTAGCGCGTTATTGACAAGGAAAGCTTTAGTTTGCATATTGCCACCGCATTACCTAAGAAAGATTGGAAAAGACTTACAAACAAAACTGAAGGAATGCTCTTCTAATTGGTGTTACAATTTACAGAAGAATGGCTACAAGAATAAAATTTAGGAGTGCAAAGGCATATAACGACGAAAGACCCATACAGTTCATCGACAGATTGAAGAACTATGTCATGAAGTGGAAGGAACTGCGGAGATAAATAAAGATTTCGATGATATCATCAATCTGATAGTAGCAGAACAGTCTCTAAACACATGCCCAAAGGAACTTGCAACATTCTTACGAGAAAGAAAGATCAATAAACTGGATATCATTGCTCAAGAAGCGGAAAACTGCCTCCTGGCGCATAACAAAAATTTGAAGCATTAACATTTAATAAAGAATGTAATCTGAAGAAAAGAGAAAAAGGACGTCCATCGAAATTTGTAAAGCATTTTGAAAGACCTAAATTCCAGTCCACTTGTTTCAAATGTGGGAAGAAAGGGCACAAGGCCATCGATTGCAAGAATTACAGCCCTTATAGAAATATATTGGTGGAGATTATCATCAAATTAATTTTTCATAAACTTTTTTTTCCTCTATAATAAATGAACGCTATTCAAATCATTTCTCAGAAAATTAAATGAAGAGGTCATATATGAACGAAGAATAAAAGAAGCACTTTGAAGTTAAGAAACCTTTACACAGTGAAATATAAGAGAATTGAAAAGGCTCTTTTATGAACAAACTATGTAGAATATATGAGATATTGTTACTAAAATATGTATATCACTAGTGATGAATTGATAAAAGACCTAATATTTGAAATGGAATGAATGATTCAGTATGATGAAAAAATTAGAGAAAAAATAATGAAATTCGCTTGTGACGAGAGAGGATGTTGATCAGATAGTTAATGATGTTAAATTTCCAAATTCAATGAAAGAAGTCGATTGATATATAGAATGGGAAGGATGCATAACACCCCAGCACAGAAATTAATGGGCCGAGAGAGTATACGTAGGAGAGTGGAAGGGGCAGCGAGAAGTGAAGACGAATATGCTAATTATAGATGGATAATGAATTATAGCGAGCTATACGGCGACTAGAATTAATTGAGAGACACTCTGAGAGGAGTAGGAGGAATATTGTCTTCAAATAAGAGAGAATAACTAAATTATTGCGAAAGAATGTTAGTGATAATAATCATTTATAAAAAATCTTGATCGGTTACATATCCCTAGTAAAATATTTAGAAGAAAGTAGAAGATGAAAAGGGAGTAGTAGTATGTCATTTGAGATATTTAAAATGATAAATTAAAATAAAACCTTGTTATTTTACTGCGATTAGAATCCGCATTTGTGTAATCTACCGCATATTTTTGTTTTCCATCATTGTCCAGTTGAGTTTCATTTAATAAGTAATGCTTGTCGACATCATTTATTTAGAATTATCTTTCTATTTGAAAATCAGATATATAGTTGACATCTTTCGAGCATCACATAGATCTGTGAGAGTTGAAAATAATTTAGAACTGAACAATTGGAGAGAGCATATATATAGAGAAGTACTGATTATCTTTTGAACAACTTTACGCGCTGTGGTAAGGATTGACTTCATCTTGCAAATTCATCATTTCGGATTAGGTGACGATTTTATCAGTAGATTATTTTTTGATATATTGGGAGGTTGTTTTATACATATGTTGTAATGCAATGAAGCTTTTGCCTATAAAGATAGTAACTTGATGAATAATTTTAATAGTTTATTAATTATTATTATTATGCTTCTGGGCGTATAATGTGAATGATAAGCTTCGATCCAGTTGATATTCAGTGTCTTCTTGTATACGCACATTGTACGTAAGTATGTCCGTCTATCATATTCAAGTTATTAGAACTTTGTGCGACTAGATTGTTGATGTGAGTGGTACACTCGCCGGTGCTCTAGACAATTTATAAGTAGTGGTTCGAGCAATTTTTTTACTATAGGTGTTTTGAGTGTAGAGCCTCTTACCAAAAATGGAACACCGGTACACTGGAATGCTCCTTTGAATAAAGCTCTTCTTGCCAATAGACTGAAATATAGTTATGTTTATCAATAATGTTTCAGAGTAACTATCTCGGTCATGGATATTATTAAAGCAATTTTTTTATAATAAAGGCTCAATACAAAATAAACCTTGGTTAAAACGGTCCCGTCAAAAAAACACACACCTCATCACACATTGTAAATTTCTTGACGTAAACCCGGAGAGTGCGCTTGCTCCAGGTCTTTCCGGAAAGGGGCCCGCGTGCAGGACACCCTTCAGTTTTTCATGGCGCGGGCTCGTACCCGATTACATACGTACATTAATTATTAGTATTATATATATTAGTATTAGCATATTAATATACTATATAAGTTAATTAAGAGCCGTTATATCGTTAGATATAAGTTATGATAAATGTATAATAGGTTAATGTAAGTAATTAATATATATATATATATATATATTTATAATATAGTATATATATATTATATATATATGTAATAAATATATATATAGTTATTATATATTTATATATTATATATATAGTATAGTATATATATAGTATATATATATATATAGTATAGTATATAAATATAATATCTATATATAATATATGATATATATATCATATATTATATGATATAAATATATTATAATAAAGAATATATATATATATAATATTTAATATATATGAGTATATAATATATATCCTATATATATATATATATTATATATAATATATATATTAGTATATATATATACTAGATTTATATATATATATATAATATATATATGTATAATATATATATATTATATATATCTATATATACGTATATATATTATATATACATATTATATAGTAATATATATACATAATAAGCCCTACTACTATAGTATATATATATATAAGATATTAATATGATATATAGTATATTATTAGGATTAGTATATATATATGTATATATATAATATGTATATATTATATATATATATATATATAGTTATAATATGATATAAATATATATATACTATATAATATATAACTAGTATTATAGTATAATATATTTTATATATATATATGTATATATAGTATACTAATATATATATATATATATATATATAGATATATATAGTGATATTAGAGGTATTTAGTAGGTATACGTAGTTAATCGGTTCCTATAAGTGCCTAATATATAATCAAAATTGTGCAGTATAGGTGATACGTAGTATATGGACTACGTATATATACTATAGATAATATATATATATACCATAGAATGTACTATAAGGATAAATCGTGTTTAAGGTGATACTAATATATATATATATATTATATATTTATATATACATATATATATATATATATAGGTAGTATAAATATATGATAGTATATGGTAGGTATAGTATTATAATATACTCATATATATACAGTATATAGTAATAATTTATATATATATATAACTATATATATATATATATATTTATATATATATATATATATATATCATATATATATATATCGATCTATTTATATATATAGTATTCTATATATATATATACTAGTAGTATATAATAGTATTACTTAATATATGTATATATAGTCTATATAGATCAGTATACATAATATATATAATAATATATATATATACTATATTATATATACTATATAGTATAATATATATATATATATATATAATATAATTGATTTTAAATACTGCCATAGACCGCAGCTCAATATGTATTGATAAAATATCTCCTCCAGTTATTCTTCACTTACCAGGGTTAGATCCCGGGCCCTCGCCGACGGAATAACAAGTGTGTTCACCACTTGACCGCGATGAGCTAAATAGATAAGCGACTTAAACCCAAGTAAGATAACGTCAATAATAATAAGGACTGCCTATATCAGGTCAGATACCTCAGCCGGGCATCTCCGCTCATACTCGGGTCAAAGGCAACACATTTATTAAAGTTATTTTTTACAGTTATGAATTTGTTCACTCAGAACAGTTTCTGTTTCTAAGCAACAATCATCATTGCGTTACAAGTGTACTTTTAACATTTTGCAAATAACCTCAATAGTTTCTTTTGAGTTTACTTTATCTAGTTCACGTCTAATTTTATCGTTTTAATAAAATAATAATCGAGTTTAAATGAAGTTCAAAGACCAATTTCCTTAAAGTATTTATCCAACTATTTCTTAAATAAATCGATGTTGCCGCTGTTCACTATCTCATAAGAGAGACTATTCCACTTCTCAATTACATCGTAAGTGAAGAAAGTCTTAGTTATATTGATTTGAAATCGTTTATGACAAAGTTAATGCCCACTACTTAGTGTTATATCATTAAAATATTATCAAAAAATTGCCTGTAATCGATAACGTCAAATTTATTTAGTATTTTGAAAACTTCTATTAACTTTCCTATCAGTCTTCTTGAGAGGACAATTAATAGAAGAAGAAGAAGAAGAAGAAGAAGAAGAAGAAGAAGAAGAAGAAGAAGAAGAAGAAGAAGAAGAAGAAGAAGAAGAAGAAGAAGAAGAAGAAGAAGAAGAAGAAGAAGAAGAAGAAGAAGAAGAAGAAGAAGAAGAAGAAGAAGAAGAAGAAGAAGAAGAACTACAGAACTACAGAACTACAGAACTACAGAACTACAGAACTACAGAACTACAGAACTACAGAACACCGACTAACAAAGACTTTACAGTTCACTCAAGGCTAGTCTGTTTTGTATTTTTGTTTTTTTTAATTTGTTGGATGTGTCAACTGTTATTACAACAAACCTGTTATGTATTTTTGAAATAAGTATATTATTTTACCTATTTCTTTAATGCTCCTTAATAATACTTCTTAATAATATAATATAATAATAATATAATAATAATAATAATAATAATAATAATAATAATAATAATAATAATAATAATAATAATAATAATAATAATAATAATAGCAAATAATAATAATAATAATAATAATAATAATAATAATAATAATAATAATAATAATAATAATAATAATAATAATAATAATTAATAATTAATAAAAAATAATAAGAATAATAATAATAATAATAATAATAATAATAATAATAATAATAATAATAATAATAATAATAATAATAATAATAATAATAATAATAATAATAATAATAATAATAATAATAATAATAATAATAATAATAATAATAATAATAATAATAATAATAATAATAATATTAAATAATATTATTTAATATTATTTATTATTAAAGAAGTATTATTTATTATTTAATATTATTAATAATAATATTAAAGAAGAAAATTATAACACGAAAAAAGAAGAAGAAGAAGAAGAAGAAGAAGAAGAAGAAGAAGAAGAAGAAGAAGAAGAAGAAGAATAGGTTTCAAACAAGATGAGTTTCTGCTGGCAAAATAAAAAGAAGCCATAAAGAAAATTATAACACGAAATAAATGCACATCTGGTAAGCTAATTTCCTTCTTAGCTATTTTAATATCCTAGAATTTTTTTCTTATATTCTCGGTTTGAGAAAACGGTGCTTTATTTGTTCACAAATTTATTTTCTTTTCCTCCACTTTTACTTTTACTCAATTTACACGTTATGAACAATTTCATTAGACCCTTCTCTGGAGACAACATGTTATAATTTTATTATCAAAATTTATATAAAAAAGGATCTAAATTATGAATCTAAACTCTAAAGGAAACCAACAGCACAAAACACAAGTATTAAAGCTTTTCCCGAGGTTTGCTTAAAATTCAATGGGAAGTGCCACGGTAAAGAACGAAAATCACTATTATTATTATTATTATTATTATTTATAATAATAATAATAATAATAATAATTATTATTATTATTATTATTATTATTATTATTATTATTATTATTATTATTATTATTATTATTATTATTATTATTATTGTTATTATTATTTATAATAATAATAATAATAATAATAATTATTATTATTATTATTATTATTATTATTATTATTATTATTATTATTATTATTATTATTATTATTATTATTATTATTATTATTATTATTATTATTATTATTATTATTATTATTATTATTATCTACGTTCTTGTAGACTAGATAATTTTTTACTTTGATACCAACTGCCAAAATAAGTTCTTATGTAAAAGTCTTTAAAAAGTTGTATAAAATAATTTGTGAAAATTTTAAGAAAACTCTTAAACTATTAATCATGAAAAAAAATTTAAAATTAAATTTTCAATGAAAATTGTTTTTGAATTTTCGCAATGTTTTGGGCTTAGGATGTAAATATTTGATGATGAGTATATAAAATATCGGGTAAATTTCTCTTTTACACTTGGTAACGGAATATGATTTTGCAGGTATTTAAGGCGTTTTTGATTTGGCAAGAATTCTTCTAAACGGAAGAAGTTCTTCACTTTCCCATTTGATTTGTCAAAATTCTTTCAAACGGAAGAAAATTTCCTAGCGAAATCGGGAATTTTTCTTTCATCCGCAAGGTTGTTATTTTTCGTTCTTAACGTTCTTGAGTTTTTAATCTTGAGTTTGTGACGTCACATGAAATCGTAAAAAAATGTTTTTTTTTAATGTTTTTAAGTTTTCGAACCACTATTTTATTTTCCAAATATATTAATTATGTTATTTCCAAAAAAACTTTTGAAATATAATTATAAAAAAATTACGAAATTCCGAAATTTTATTTCTCTGTTTTTATTCGTTGTTGTGACGTCACTTGAAAGAATATATATATATATATATATATATATATATATATATATATATATATAAAAAATCTATTAATAATACTATATATTATATTACTATATACTATATACTATATATATATATATATATAGATTATATATATATATTATATATATATATATATTATATTATATTATATATATTAGTTATATATATAAGTAAATTCAACACTAAAAAAATCCGATATTAATAGCCTAAATTTATAGGCTTAGGTCTGTGCTGTAAAATGTAAACAAACTTCAAAACTGAAGAATGTGTTCATTTGATTTTTCATCGAAAATGAACTCAAGAACGTCCTTTGATTTGGAAGGAGAAAAAATTGCCAAATCTAAAACGCCTTTATTACATGGCCCAATATGAAATTTGAGTCACTAAACCCGAATCCGGCTTTTGTAAAATTATTATTAAGAATATTCACCTCTGATATTAAATATATATATATATATATATATATATATATATATATATATATTCATATATATATATTTTATATAATAAAATATATATATATATATAAATATCTGTCTTATATATATATATATATATATATATATATTATATTATATATGTATATATATATATAATATATAATTATATATATATATATATATATAAATATATATATATATATTATATATATATATATACTATTATACTATATATATATATATATATTACTATATATAATATATACTATATATATATATATAATATATATATAATATATATATATAGAATATTATATATATCTATTATTATAATATATATATATATATATATATATATATATAAATATAATTATTTCTTCAAGCCCAGGGGTGTCGAACATGCATCCTACGAGACGGGCCAGGCCTACGAAGGGGTTTTATCCGGTCCATCGTTTGATTTAAAAACAAATTCTCAAATGAACATCAACAAGTCAAAAAATATCGTTCAAGACTGACAAACACTCTTCTATATACTATAATAGAAGTTTCAACCACTGACCTATCTCCAGCGTTTAAAATTTTGGTGCAAAAGAAAAGAAATCAAGTTTCAGGAGGCTGTAATAATACTAAGAGCTAAGGTAAGAATATAATAATTTTTCTCTGTCACTGTAAAATTACAAATATCTATCTGAAGTATACCTAATGTTGAATTCCGGACCCCGAAGCACAGCTAGTTTGACACCCCTGTCCTAGTTAGGCATATTTGAAGTTAAGGGGAGTCTCTACTTGTCGAACTCCCTACTTTTTAGAGTAAAAACCAAAAAAAAAAGGTCACTGTTTTTATATTACTCTAATTATTAGAAAAAATCCCTCCTCTACATCATGGTGTGTTTTTGTTTGGAAATTCTGAAAAAAATTTTAGGTAGAGGATTTTTTTAGAGAGATTTCCAGGTTCGAAATTACAATTAAAGTTTCCAGGATGCAAAATGTTTTTTCTCTTTTTTTTCATTTTATAGAAAATGTAATTTTTTCTCTGCACAAACTCCAACCCAGGCTCACTCAGCCTCTTCCTCAATGAAATCTGAGCAAGAGCTGGAGCCAGAGCCGGAGCCGGAGCCAGAGCCGGAGCCGGAGCCGGAGCCGGAGCCGGAGTCAGAGCCAGAGTCGAAGAATAAATTTGTTTTTCAAGAAATGTTTTGCAAGTGAAAATAATTCTGGTCGAAGTCGGAGAAGAATAATTTTGAAATGAAACCTGGGTATATGTTTGGAGCCAAAGCCGAAGTCAAAATATTATTTTTTTAAAGAAAAATTTTTCCAAATGAAGATAATTCTGTAGAAACCGAAGCAGAAATTTTTTGAAATTTAGCCGTAGCCGTAGCCGTAGCCGTAGCCTTAGCCTTAGCCTTAGCCTTAGCCTTAGCCTTAGCCCGAGCCGGAGCCGGAGCTGGAGCTGGAGCCAAAGTTTACATTTTTTTCAATAATTTGTTTCTTTTTTCAAGGGAAAATTGTTCTGCTCGAAGTCGCAGGAAAACAATTTTGAAATGGAACCTGAGCTTCCCGGACATGGAGTCAAAGCCAGAGCTAAAGTTTAATTTTTTCAAGGAATTTTTTTTTTTTTTTTTTTTGCAAGTGAAAATAATTTTTTTTGAAGTCGGAGCCGGAGCCGGAGCAGGAGCCGGAGCCGGAGCCAGAGCCGCAGCCTGAGTGAAAGTATATTTTTTCTTAAGAAATGTTTTTCCAAGTGAAAATAATTCTGCTGAGATCAGAGCAGAACAATTTTGAAATTTAGCTGCATCAGGAGCCGGAGCCGGAGCCGGAGCCGGAGCCGGAGCCAAAGTATAATTTAACAAAGAAAATAATTAAAAAAAAGTTAATCTAACTAGGAAGATGAAACTTTCCAGAAACTTCACATATTGAAGCTAGAATATGCCAGCAAAGTTTTATTAAAATGAATGTTTATATTGATGTTAGATATAATTGAAGTGATGACCTTGAATACATATTATATATATATATATATAATATATATTATATATATATGATATATATATATATATATATATATATATATGATAATAATATATATAATATATATTATATATTTTAATTTTAATATGTTATTTTTTTAATAGATGTTTTTTTATTATAAAGAGAGATATATATACTATAATAATATATATATATATATATATATATATATATATATATATATATATATAATATATATTATATATACATTATATATAATTACTCATATACTATATATACTATATACTATATTATATATTATAAATATTTATAATATATATATATATATATATAGTAAAATATATATATATATAATATATATATATATATATATATATATATATATATATATATATATATATATATATTATATATATATATATATATATATATATATATATATATATATATATATATTATATATTATATATATATATATATATATATTATATATATAAGATATATATATACTATATATACTATATTATATAATATATTAAATATAATATTATAATATATATATATAGTATATATAGGTATATATATATTATATATATATATTAACATATATATATTATAATATTATATATATAGTATATATATATATATATATATATATATATATATATATATATATATATATAATATATATATATATATGTATGTATATAATTATATATATAAATATTTTCTTTACGTTCTGTAAAAGTAAAAATAAATTAAAATTTCCTTTTACGTTTTTCTCTAATTTCATTTTTTTCCCACATTAGCTGAGAAAAAATTGCTAAAAAGAAGTATATAACTGTTATATATATATAATATTATATATTATATAATATATTATATATATATATATATATATATATATATATATACTATATATATATATTATATATATAATATCATATATAGTATATATATATTATATATATACTATTATATAATATATAAAAAAAATAATATAATATATATATATATATATATATATATATATGTAAATTATATATATAAATATTTTCTTTACGTTCTGTAAAAATAAAAAATAAATTAAAATTTCCTTTTGCGTTTTTCTTTAATTTCTTTTTTTCCCACATTGGCTGAGAAAAAAATTGCTAAAAAGAAGTCTTTTATCAATAAAAATGAAACTTTCAAGTAACCTTACATACTGATGCTATAAGATGCCAACAAAGTTTTATTAAAATTTATCATATTATACTGGAGTTAGATATGATTGAAGTGATGACCTTGAAAATATTTTTCGAAATATTGGAAACAAATTGCAGAATTTATCTTAGTTTTTTTTTTTAGATTTTCAAAAGTAAATGATCAAATCTTTATTACCACATTATATTCAAGTAATTTCCTGAAATTTTTTTTTTAAATATCTTGATAAATGAAAATTTTATTAATTTTTTAGTGGAAAAAGTGGGAAATTCAGAATATGGTATCCCACTAAATTCCAAACCATATGATGAATTTCGCCGAAATCACTGATTATATAAAATATCAAAGTCTCACTCTTCACAAATTCATAATTTCTTAAAAATTGATAGAAAATATGATTTCGAGTAGAGACTCCCCGTAACCAAATTAAATAATGAGTAGTGAATAACTAAATCGGTTGTTTTAAATTTAATTTCATTTATATATCTACAGGGAGATTCAAAATTATAGTAAAATTTTTTGGTAACTGATAAGAGATGCAAAAATAAAGGTAGAAGTTCCTATAAAGGTATGACGTGATGTGTTTAGTTTTCCGTCTGGCTGTCTGTATGTGTTTTTTACTAAATATCTTGTATCTAAGAAACCAAGTAAGTTACAAACTCTAAATTTAAAAATGGTGGACGTTAAAAGTATTTGAGGAACGAATGACTCATTCGGAATAGGCGGTGTAAATAAACATATTATTATTTTATGAAGGGTTTAATTTTGTACAACATAAAAATACTGTTTCTAAAGCACCTACAAATGATATCAAAAGACTAAAAATGATGTTGAAAATGACCTCCGTTGTTCCCAATGCACGCGTCCAGGCGTCTCCTCATCTATTGTCAGACCCGTTCAAATATTCCAGGAGTCTGTTTGATCGTTTCAATTCCGTTCATAATCCTTATTCGTACGTCTTAAACGGTGTCGATTTGAGAAGAGTATACTAAGGTCTTTAAATGTCCCCAAAGGTAATAATCTAAAGGATTTAGGTCTGGTGACCTTGCTGGCCACGGAACGGGGCCACCTCAACCTATCCATTGATTGGGAAAGGTCTCATTCAGGTGTTCACGAACTGCAGCACTAAAGTATGCAGGAGCCCCATCATGCATAAACCACATGATTTGGCCCAACTGAAGAGGTACATCATCAAACAAGGTTCGGAGCTCATGTTTCAAAAAGTTTAAGTAGATTATGCCATTATCCTGGGAGGAAGCTCGAGAAGAACTTTAAAAAATACATTATAGAATTAATGTTACACAACTTTCAGTAATACATGGCATCATCACGCGCTGGAACAGCACTCTGCAAATAATGACCAGGATGCAGGAATTTAATGTATCTAGCTGTTTGTACGGCTGTCCTAACGACAAAATAACTGTCATAACATCCCAAGACAATTCTATTCAAACCAACTCTATCGTTTACTCAATCCATTTGAAAATATTATTATGATTCTGCAAAAACTCTCCATTAATATCGGACGTCATTAATCTAGCAATCGGTCACTCTGAAAAGAGTATTAAAATCGTTAGTTAATGACAGTCAAGAAATACAAAGTTTTATATTGTGAAATTAAAAAATGTACGTTATCAGAGAGAGACTAACAACTTGTATTGCATAGGTACGATTTTAGACGAAAGAAAACAAAGAAGAATTTTTTTCTAATTTTTTTTTACGGAGAGAGCTAAAACTGTAAAAATGTAAATAAATTCAGAAATGTAAGTCGGTAATAGTAAAACAAAAGAAAAAAAAGCAAATGCTTCTCCAAAATCATCCACAAACACTCACCGACGTCATAAATATTATTCCACATGCAAGCAGTGATGCTTAAGATGATCAGCTGTCTGAGCAGGCATTAAAAATCATCGACCAGTAGCACTGATGAAAACCCTCTTGTATGGTGGAGGATACATGAGGAGACGTATCCTGGTCTTTCATAGCAACCAAGGACATACCCTGCCTGTCCGTCATAAAGTGTTGTCAGCGAACATCTCTTTAGTGTTGTTGGTATGAGCTATGATGAAAACGTAGTAGATTAATCCTCAGAGAGATAAAAAAAAAATATTTTTGAGATAAAATCTTTTAATATTATATTTCAACACAGAAAAATAATTATATGAAGTTGACATAAAATTTTCCATCAACCCCGATTCACCTCAGGAGTGAAAATTTTACGTCATTGTGATTGAAATATCACTGATACAATTTTCTACATCATCAATATATAATATTTTTTTTCTTGCAAACATACTGTAACGCCAAAATGAAAGCCAGATTCTTGTTTAGAAATATTGGAAAAGTTTTATCAAACTAAAGAAAACATTTAATTTTTTTATAGAATTTAAATATTTGACAATAAAATCACAATTATTAAAGAAAAAAAAATTATTATTTTAAAATTCAAGTGGAAGAGCAGAGCAGCAAAATTTTCTATCCAAGTCTTTTAATAAAATTTAAAAAAATATTTGGGATTTTAGGAAAAATGTAACACGTGAAGCAAGAAAACCTTACTGTTAGTTGTTTTGATTAATTTTAGAATTTGGTATTAAAAATAATTGAAACTACTTCTGTATGAGTTTTGGTTGTTAAATGATGGATATACTACGATATGTAATGGATATACTATGGCACGATCAGGGCAAATTAAGATTTTTTTTTACAGGATTCAAGGTACTGGGAACACTTTTTTCCATCCTTATCTTTTCTTACGTACAGTTGTGGAGGTATAGAGAATAAGTTCTGCAGCTAACACCATCCATCAGTCATGCGTTAATAATATCAGTAGCAATAATAATAATAATAATAATAATAATAATAATAATAATAATAATAATAATAATAATATTAATATTGTTAATAAAAAAGATAATTAATTAGTGATAGTGATAATATAGAAATAATGATAATGATGTTGATGATTAATACATAATAGGGATCCTAATTTTAGTGATAGTGGAAATAGTAATAATCGATTTAATAGTATTAAATGTGATATTTATATTGTTATATGTGTATATATATTTAATTTTTTTGTATTATACGCTATACTGCTGTCTCCTATATAAGTATAATAAGGGCCTTGACTGCTTATATCTTACTCGCGCGTATCCCAGACAGCGAGCACTTCACACACACGCGGCTCGCAGCTCCCCCGTCACCCTCCCGCCTCAGCGAAGCACACCAATAATCCCTCTCGATGCTGCGTCTCTTGAGTGTACTGTGTCTCCATTCGTATCCTGACTAACTTTCATCTGATCTCACTTCGTCAGCATCTCAAGCGCCCTCGACTCGACGCCTCTACGCCCACTATAACTCTCTCCGTTACGCGCATATCTTGCGTGACAAGTGGACAAAGATGTTTCTATCTCTGTAAAAAAAAAATACGCGTCTACCCATGATAATAATATAACTAATAATAAATACACAAATTATTCATATTAATGGCGATCTCAAATAGCATAACACAATACATATGAGGTTAATGGCAATTTCATAGTTGGGCCATCGATCTGATATTGTAAATAGTGAGCGGTCAATATATATATAGTTATATATATAATATATAATTAATTTATATATATTATATTATATATATATATATATATAATATATATATAAGGTTTTTAATTTTTTGAAACGTGCGAAAAATTTTCTGAAGGAATAAGAAATGGAATAAATACCATTCCATTCTTTACCAACGAAATTGCGTGAATCATGAATAAAAGGTGACCTTGCACATCCAGATTTTGCGATAGCGCAAGATCAGTTCAATCACCTCAAGCGGCTATCAACTCGATACCAGTCGCTACATAACCCTTCCTCTCTCCTCGTGTTGTGTGTCAGTAAATCTCATTAGTTTGGTCTGTGTAGACCCATTATTCTCTCAGAGTGGACAATCGAGATTTTCTAGGCTCCATTTCCATATAAGCAGTGCACGTTTTGTCAGGCCACCATCTTCTGCACTGGTATATAGATTGATAATAATATATTTGATCTAGCTCATAAGAATGAGGTCTAACATACCAGGTTTAACTTTTCAAATATCATGTTTCCTTCACGTTTAAAGCGTAGGATTCCTTTCTGCCCCAGTATCTGAACCAATATGCTTCTACCCCAGGTTACTAACTGGGTTATATATATATATATAGTAGCCTTTATCCATTCCTGTGGATCTCATGCTACTAGACTCAATGGCTTAGCATCCTGCAGTCTTTGCGTACCGTATCACTGTCCACCGCAGCCCACTACCCGTCGATGGCGATACTTGCTCTCGTAGCTCACTACGTCCTCACCATCGCCATCGTACGCATCATCACCGTGAGCAGTCCTAACATGTTATACCTCCTCTAACATCCATAATATAAAATTACCGTCTACGTTCACTCCTTACATATATATACCTACTATATATATTATATGATGACTATATATATATATATATATATTATATATTATATATATATAATATATATTATATATATATATATATGTAATCTATATATACTTATATATATAACTATAATAATATATATTATAATATATATATATATATATATATATAACCATATATAGCTATATATATTAATTAGGATGTACGATAAGTATCGGTAATCGTAATCGTATCGGTATCGGCAGTATCGGCTTTTGGGGGTATCGGTATCGGTTTAATATGGCCGATAATACCGATACTATTTTTTGGGGTGAAGCAATTATGAGAAAACTTTCAGATCAAGTTAACACTATGGAACACAAAATGTTTTCTTTTATTTTTTTATTGAATCTCACTCACTATTTTTTGAGCTGAACACAAAACATGACCATTTTTTTTATACCCTTATACTTTGAGCAGTTATTGCAAATATTTAGTTTTGAATATTAAGGTTTGTTAATAAGCTTACATTGTAGGTACTTATTACAATTTTTATTTGAAGGTTTAAATATACAAACAGTAACTTAAAAAGACTTTTTACTTAATAAACCGATGCATACTACATACTACCAAAATATCAAAGTTCGAGAACACATGCTTACTTGCATTTAAAAAGTGCTTTGATCATCGTGTTTTTCTCTTGTGAATCGATTTGCTTTCTCTTATCAAAACTCTCATATAATTACCCATCATGGCACTATCCCAACATCGTCCCTTGTATCGCCTTTCCATTGTCTGAATATCATTGGTGAGATCTTTCACCATGTTATATCTCCTCATCCAAATATTGAGGCCTTCTATTTAGGGGATTTCAATGTACACAACACTGAATGGTTGGGTCCTCTCATACTGATTGATGGAGGAGGCCGAATCATTTACTATTCTAGCTATCTGGAGCGAACTAATTAAAAGACCCACACCCAATTCCGGATCGTCCCAACCAATTGTTGAACACACTTGACCTATGTTTCACCCACTAGTCCTTCTTCTCTCTATAAATACGACACCTTCGCTACTTTAATTTTAATACTTTCTCGTCCCTCAGCTCCATTCCTGCCTACGCGATTTGTTCTGCCACTTATCGGGCCGATTGGGGGGCCTGGCGTTGCTCTCTCTCCTTCTATAATTAAGAATGACTGCTTTGACTCTGAAGACCCTTCAGCTTCTACCGATAAGGTGGGAACTGTAATCGTTGATGAGATGAGCAGTTTCATTCCTTCTTCGACTAAATCTTTCTCTTCTCATAATCCATTGGTTCGATCGTACTTGTTCTCTGACCATTCAGGCTATAGACAGTGCGCATTCGTGGGGGAAAAAATCTCGTTCTCTATCATCTCCTTAATTTTCATTCAGCTAGAAATCGTTGCAGGGATACTTATAAGACGAACAAGCGGGCTCATTCATCAAACGACAAGTAACCCCTTCGTTCTCCTACTGACAAATATTCCTGGCCTCTTGCCAAAAACACCTCGAACAACTTCTGTAAAGTCTGCCTTCCTCCCCATATTCGTTCTGATGGTTCTGTTGCTAATTCCTCCATAAAGGCCAATACTTCTTGCGGCCTACCTGTTTTCCTTTACTCAACAATGGATAATTCTCTCTTCCTGCGCGTGCCTCCTTTGCCTCTCAGGTTTCCTATGCCTTTGCCTGGTATTACAGTTTTGATTGCGGTGCATGGGCTCTTGGAAATCATTTACGTTAGGAAGGCGCTTTCGGATGGCATTCCATCCCCGTGTGGAGGGAGTGTGCTTCTGTGCTGACCTCGCCTCGTTCAACTATATTTCTCTATGCCCCAATACTAACACTTTCCACTCGAGTGTTTGAGCACGCACATGTTCAGCCGGTTCCGAAAAAAGGAAGCGCTCTGATCCTTCTAACTATCGCCCTATAGCTCTACTTGTATTCTATCTAAAAGATCTTTTTTGAAACCCCAACCCTTCTCAACTTCCCATTTTCTTAGTATCATCTGAATCGTCATTCACTTATCTTCTCGAATCGCCGGCAGTAACGGCTTTTCTGCGCACTCGAGGATTTACTGGCGATATTCTTTCCTATCTACTGATTTTTATGTTTTTCCGCCCTTTTACGAACTACGGGGAGATTGCGCGTGTTGGACACGGCTGACATATCCAAAGCATTTGACCGGGTTGGCACGCGTCACTGCTCTCCAAGCTTCCCCCTTTGGGTTTCCTCTTTCTCTTTGCTTACTTTGTCTAGTTTTTTTCTTCAAATCGCTCAATATCGGCTGTGCTTGACGGGGCGTCTTCTACTTCTTTTTCTTGTCAATTATTGGTGTTCTTCAGGCAATTATTTGAAATTTACTTTATTCTTTACCTTTCATTAATGATCTTCTCACCTGCACACTAACTCTATCCATTCGTATGCCGATGACTCGACGCTGTTCATTTCTCAACTCATTTCAATTCTGCCTCCTCTTTTTTTACTTTTAGAATTTCCTCTCGTCTTAATCTTTCCAATTTATTCTCGCAGATTCTGGATTAGAATTTCCGGGTGGGTCTCTCAACCTGGTGAAATTTAATTCTTAAAAAACTCAATTTCTCAATCTCCCTCTCTAAAACACCTTCCAACTTTCTATCTCTTTCGAACGGTTCCTCTGTCTCTCCTTGTTGGAAAAATATATCCTTGCTTAACCATAAAACAAAAAAAAAAATGTCTTAGAAACCTCACATCACAACGGTTGCTAGGGCCCCAGCCTTCAAAGAAACTGTGAATTCTGTTTAGACTGCGAGACTTTTTTTCTCTTCTTCAGTTACTCCAGCTATACAAGGGCCTCATCCGCCCTTGTATGGATTACTGATCTCATCCAGTCTGGGGGGCCTCTGTTTCCACCCGGCTTTTGGATAGGGGTCGAGTTCACGAAGGCCAAAAGACCTTTTTTTTACTCAAACACTTGATTCCGTACTTTTCCCACACTTTCTTTTCCTGACCCTCTATCTTTTGCGGCGTTGTATGTTTGGGTGCGTTTATCCTCCTTTTTCTATAGCGTTTACCGCAGCGGCAGGTGCTCGAGGGGGAACTTGCCATCGCGTCGTACCAACAACATTTACGACGCCCGCCCTCTTTAGCACCATAGGAGGTGCTGTCTGCGCATGAGTTGAGTGATATTTTGTAAACTCCAGCTAAGTTCTCTTCCGTTGCTTCCTTCTTTCCTGCCAACCCTGTTCTG
>JABUQX010009519.1:35000-36150 GCA_015478945.1 Trachelipus rathkii | reverse complement strand
AGTGTCATAGTGAATGTGTGGATAAGTGTAGATGGTGTGTTGTGTGTGTGGTGTGTGTGTGTGTGTGTTGCTGTGGTGTGTGTACTGTGTGTGTGTGTGACCACGTGTGTATAAGTGTAAATATAAGTGTTATGGGTAAATGTAAGTGTCATAGTGAATGTGTGTATAAGTGTCATAGTGAATGTGTGTGTTCTAAATAATAATAACAATAGGCATGAAGTAAATAACACTAAGTATAATAATAAAAATAAAATAATAAAAATAATAATAAAAATAAATAAAAATAATAATAAAATAAATAAAAAGTATTAAAACAAAATAAAAAACATAATGTTAATAAATATATGAGTTAAAGCAGTAAAACATATGAGTTAAAGCAGTAAAACATACGAGTTAAAGCAGTAAAACATGAGTTAAAGCAGTAAAACATGAGTTAAAGCCGTAAAACAAAGTTTTACTGCTTTACTGCTTAAAGCAGTAAAGCAGTAAAACAAAAGCATACTAATCCCCTTGTTGCTAGGTCACACCTCTATTGATTTACTGATTTACTGCTTTAAGGTATGTAATGTTAATAAATATATGAGTTAAAGCAGTAAAACATATGAGTTAAAGCAGTAAAACATGAGTTAAAGCAGTAAAACAGTAAAACAAAAGCATACTAATCCCCTTGGTGCTATGTAACACCTCTATTGATTTACTGATTTACTGCTTTAGGCATGGTAATGTAATAAAATATATGATGTTAAAAGCCAGTAAAACATTGTGCAGTTTAAAAGCAGTAAAACATAGAGTTAAAGCAGTAAAGCAGTAAAGCAAAAGCATGCTAATCCCCTTGTTGCTATGTAACACCTCTATTGATTTACTGATTTATGCTTTAAGGTATTGTAATTTAATAAATATATGAGTTAAGCAGTAAAACATATGAGTTTAAGCAGTAAAAGCATGAGTTAAAGCAGTAAAGCAGTAAAACAAAAGCACGCTAATCCCTTAGGTGTTAGGTAACACCTCTATTGATTTACTGATTTACTGCTTTAGGGTATGAATGTTAATGTTTTTAATAAAATTTCGTATAGTTGTAGTAAAATAAAATTAAATATCAGACACTCTGGATTTTTTTCTTCTTTCTCATTCCTCATTCTTTTTCATTATT
>JABUQX010009519.1:15000-22500 GCA_015478945.1 Trachelipus rathkii | reverse complement strand
AATTTACTAAAAGTAAGAGCTTGAAGCAAAATTATCATTATTATTTGTAGTCAAAATGCATGACTCTTAAATTGTAGTGCAAAAACATTAACATTTCTCCCGTTTCTGCGTGCATCCGATTTTTTTAGGAGAATAAATTGATCCTCCAATTCTGAAGTCTTTCACTTTCCACGGAAAAGGGGGGCGAGCTTAAATATTTTCTAGTAGATTAGCTTAGATTAGATTGTTAGGGTGGTGGTCTCTATTGAGGCCCCTTGTCACTGCGACCCATTTGGATCTTTTGTGACATGCCCTTGTCTATTAAAACTCCTGGTTCATCCCGATTTTCCGCAGGAATTTCAGGACTCTTCCAGGAGACGAAGTTTTGATATCGTAAGGCTTCAGCACATCCCTCTGCCAATACCAATATCTTTGCCAGCTTAAAGCTTCGCAATTACATAGAATGTGTTCTGCCGTTTCTACTGCTTCACGGCAGTATCGGCATGAATCACATTCAACTTTTCCCATTTTCTTGAGGTGATATCTGACTGGCCCATGTCCAGTCAGAATTCCAGTCAGAATTCGAAGATCAGATCTACTCAGAGCAAGCACTTCCTTTGCCTTTCTCGGAGAAAGATCAATCAGATCTTTAGCCTGTCTGAGACCAGGGATGCTTGTCCAGTAATTGGTCATAGCTCTGTGTTCCCATTGTTTCAGAGATTCTTTAATGTGGGCCTTAGAAAGTCCACAGAAGGGTTCCGGACCACAGTAGGCGGTTCTGGCTCCTTCCTTAGCGAGGCGATCAGCCTCCTCATTGCCTGGTACACCTTGATGCCCTGGCACCCACATCAGATTAACTCTGTTGTGTTGAGCCAGTTGCTGTAGGGTACGTTGACATTCCCAAACCAGTTTAGAGTCATACATGCAGGAGCTCAGAGCCCCGATAGCCGCCTGACTATCAGTTGCCACAGCGATCTTTGCCCCTCGCATCCCTTTTTCTATGTTTATTCTGGCACAAGCCATTATAGCGTAAATCTCTGCCTGAAAGATGGTGGGAAAAGCACCCAGGGCTATACTGCGCCTGCAATTGGGTCCGACCAGTCCCGCACCAGTCCCACCATCTATCACTGATCCATCAGTGTACCACATAATGGTTCCTGATTCAAGTTTAGGACCTCCATTATCCCAAGTTGAACGATTTGTAAGAAGGATTTTATACTTCTTTCCAAAGCTTTTTTGTTTTGGCATTAAGTCCGAAACTACAATGCCCATTTGTATCTCTGGTACATCTTCCAAAATTCGAAGGTGTCCGAGTCCAGTTCTGAGTTTGATTTGACCAAGAATGGCCAGTCTGGTTGCACATGACATGGCCTCCCTTCTGATGTGCAAATGCAGAGGAAGGAGGCCTATCAGTGCCTCCATGGCTGCAGTAGGGCAAGTATGCATTGCCCCTGTGATCGCTAGGCATGCAAGCCTTTGCAATCTTTGCAGTTTATTTTGTGCAGTCCTTTGTTCAACCTTCGGCCACCAAACAAGTGAGGCATAGGTGATTATAGGTCTGACTACAGTTATGTATAACCAATTGGTCATTTTAGGTTTCAGTCCCCATGTTTTGCCAAGCATCTTTCGGCATGTCCATAGGGCCATCGTACCTTTATCCACTACCTTTTTAAGATGTGGATTCCACGTTAGTTTTTGATCTAGGATTACTCCCAGATATTTGACTTCAGTGGAAGGGTTAATAGTGACATCACCAATCTTGGGAGCCGTGTATCTTAGCTTCCTCTTCCTGGTGAAGGGCACTATTACTGTTTTGCTTGGATTGATGTTTAGTTCCCTTTCCAAACACCAATTGTAGGATATATTGAGGGCATGTTGCATGAGTTCCATTAAGACCTCTATGTGCTTTCCTCTAATAATAATTACAAGGTCATCCGCGTATCCTTGTACCTCGAATCCGGATTCACTGAGTTTGGTGAGGAGACTATCAACCACCATGGTCCATAAAAGGGGTGAAAGTACCCCTCCTTGGGGGCATCCCCTCCCAGATGTCACAGTGATCATCTCCCCTCCCAGTTCAGCCGTAATACGTCTTGTCCCCAACATTGCTTTTATCCAAGCAATCGTTGAGGGTCCGACGCCCTTGGAGGCGGCGGCATCCTCCATGGTCACATACATGGTGCTATCAAAAGCACCCTGCACATCCAGGAAAGCACATACCGCCACCTCCTTGTGATCTAGCGCTCCTTCTATCTTGGATACCAAGCTATCTAGTGCGCCAACTGTTGATCTACCGGACTGGTAGGCCCATTGATTAGGATGGATTTTCTTTTCTATCGAATTTTCCACCCTTATGTGGTAGTCTAGCACCTTTTCCATTGTTTTCAAAAGAAATGATGTAAGACTTATAGGTCGATTGGATCTGGGGTCAGACGTGGACCGTCTCCCGAGATTGGGCCCCAAGGGGGCGAGCTTAAATATTTTCTAGCAAGGACAGCCAAATGCTGAAAGGTACCTTTATTCGATGACCACCATTGTAAGGGACTTTCTGAATTTTTAATAAGTTTCATATTTTTATATTGGCTCATTTCTACTTTTATAACATCTTCAATTTTTTCAATATATGTGTCTTTCTCCTTAGGAATGAGTTTCTTTGCTGTTTTTAAAGTCTTTTTCTCTTTAAATTCCGAAAAACAGCTTTCAAAACTGAAGTTAAAACTATTATCTTCAATATCACTCTTTTCGCCCTATTCTGTTAAATGAGAAGAATCTGAAGATTGTTTTTTTTCCTTTCCTTTCCTTTCCTTTATACAACATATATCTTCGCACATCCATTGCTTAAGAATATCTTCCACTTTTTTATTGTCATATTCATCCTCAAGGAATGTAGTTTTAAAGCGTGGATCAAGATAGGTAGCAAACACAAGATTCTTATCAGTAAAGTAAATGCTGAATCTATTTTTTACTGAATTTTTCCATGCTGATACTGTAGACCCAAGTCCCTCAAATAGTCCTTTTTCTGACTCTTTTCAAAAAAACTGAAATTAAAAATCAATATGGCAGACTTCGAAATATTGTCTTTGAAATATCATAAAGATCGAATAAAAATTATTTTCAGATTGTATACCAAAGAATCGGTCAAAGAATCGGTACAATTTTGTCGATTCCGATTCCGATTCCTGAAAAACAACCGATTCCTCCGATTCCGATGCCGATTCCGATTAATCGTCCCATCACTAATATATATATATATATATATATATATATATATATATATATATATATATATATATATATATATATATATATATATATATATATATAACTCTTTACTTATATATATATATATATATATATATATATATATATATATATATATATATATATGCTCTATATATATATATATATATATATATATATATATATATATATAATGGATAAATGACAATAATCTATACAATACCCTGGAGAGATTGAAAAATTAAAATATTTAAAACTATAAACGATGTTTGACTGTTTTTAAGTCAAAGATCAAGAAGAAATTAGACAAAGGAAGTGACTTTCAGATTTTTATCAGAAGATTATATGAAAAGAGGAATAGAAAGAGAAAAGATGAGACTGTTGGGAAAGACTATTCAAACAGGGCTTCCTCAATGGAGGAGTTTTGGTACTCAAAAACAACACTATAAATTAGTATAAGGATAGTGAAGGAAGCAAGCGTTAGTCCACTACAAAAAGATTGGAGAGAATTTCTAAGAGAGAGAGAGAGAGAGAGAGAGAGAGAGAGAGAGAGAGAGAGAGAGAGAGAGAGAGAGAGAGAGAGAGAGAGAGAGAGAGAGAGTCAATGAGGCGGAAACTTTTATAATTCACTCTCTCAAGAAGAGCTGTTTGATTAGAACCACCTCAAATATGTAATGCAAGAACGAGCTACATTGTTACGCTAATAATTGGCATTAATAAGTGGAATTAGAGTTTCTGTGAAGTTCTTAAGGTGCCTAAGAGCACTCAGTTTTGAAGCTTCCATAGTGATAGAAGGTCATGAGAAGATTATGAGAAATAGTAATACCAAGAATATCATGAGAAATAGTAATATCAAGAATATCATGAGAAATAGTAATATCAAGAGTATCATGAGAAATAGTAATATCAAGAATATCAGGGATTTAGTATGTTTTTTTTTCTATGGAATAAACGAAGAAATGATTGTGTGAGAAAATATTTGAAGATATAAAATATATGAAGAAATTGTTTTTTTGAGACCGTTTTCTTTATTCTAATTAGAGGTACAAGAAATATCATAGGCCAGAATCCGCCAGATGCTTATAGACTGCATTCCTTCCATAAGCTATTTTCTTTTCGGTACTGTGCTTTATAATATTAATAGAGTAATGTAGTATGGAAGGTAGAGTCATCGGCATAACATTAAATCGAGAATGAAGTGGCAGATAGAAGATAAAGCGAAGTAGAAAGAAATTAGGGAATAGGACAGAACTCTTAGGAATACTTTTAAAAGATTAAGTCATATAGAACAAGGAAAGATGATTACCAGATAAACTCTAATCTTACAGAAGCCATACTACCTTTCTGAAGAAACGTTTGAAGAATTAAGATGTTTTAGAACAAATCCTAAAATTTAGAAAAAGTTGAGGTTAGAGTAACAAAACTATATTTAGTGGGTTCAGAGGAAAAGTAAATGATGATAGACAGAGATGAAATCGTTTATTACCAAGGCAGAGTCATGCTCGGAAGAACTAATTTTGTTAACCGCAATAGCAAAACCGTCAAGAAATTTTGTCTTAAGCTCGTAGAGAGGAGAAAACACATTTGTAGAAGAAATTAGATTGTTAAGAATACTCGAGTCAAAGGAAAGTAAAGAGAAGTAACACACACCTACACACACACACACACACACACACACACACACACACACACACACACACACACACACACACACACACACACACACACACACACACACACACACACCCACACACACACCTAAATTGTCCAAAGGGGAATTAGAGACGAAACTTTGAGAGGATATCTAAACTTTAGCACAGAAGTTAAAACAGTCGTATAGAGTCGTCAAATATAAAATGAGTTTACATTTTTAGCAAATGGTAAGAAAGAACATTAAGAAAAAAAAAAAGGTTATTTTGAATTTTCTACAGTTAAAATGTTTTTAACGTCCCGAAGAGTAGATTTTGTAGCATATCAAGATGAAGTACTATATTGCTGAAGTAGAACTTTGAAAACACATCAGTTTGACTTGTTTTCTTGGAAGGCAAAGAAATTTTATTTGAATTATTATGAGCTGAATTTGTCGTTTACAAATAATGTTTCATTGATAAATTAAAAATATCTAAAAGATATCTCATAAATAATCTTGTGAATATGTTTAAAATATTTCTATTGTATGATACGGGAGAGAGAGAGAGAGAGAGAGAGAGAGAGAGAGAGAGAGAGAGAGAGAGAGAGAGAGAGAGAGAGAGAGAGAGAGAGAGAGAGAGAAGAGAGAAGAGAGAGAGAGAAAGAGAAGAGAGAGAGAGAGAGAGAGAGAGAAGAGAGAGAGAGAGAGAGAGAGAGAGAGAGAGAGAGAGAGAGAGAGAAGAGAGAGAGAGAGAGAGAGAGAGAGAGAGAGAGAGAGAGAGAGAGAGAGAGAGAGAGAGAGAGAGAGAGAGAGAGAGAGAGAGAGAGAGAGAGAGAGAGAGAGAGAGAGAGAGAGAGAGAGAGAATTTTAAAATCTTGATCTAAAACAGAGACCTAAAACAGTGTAACAATGATAGAACAAAATCGGAAATTGAATTCCCTAATTAAAAGAATTGAATTGAATCTATGAGAACAAAACACAGATTTTCGAATGTTCTTCAAACACATAAAAAGGAACACGGATGGAAAGGATGCCAATTAATTAATTCTAGGAAAGTTTTCAATTCCTGCAAAACGAAATGGAATATTTGAGGAAAGGAGTTGGAATTAGTACAATGTTCATCAAAGGAATTAACATTATTTTAGAAAAATAGAAATTGAAATTAATTCTTAATAGAAATAAATGAAATAAATATTATTTTTCTGATTAAATTAATTAAGTAAATTAATTAATTAATACTATATTTTAACTTAATTTTGCAATATTAATTAACTTTTGAGTTTTTAATAGGTTAAATAACTTTTGATATATATATATATATATATATATCATATATAAATTTTAATACCTAGCATATATATAACTCTGCTATATATATATATATATATGCTGCTCTGCATTGGGACCAACCGGGGCGGGAATTTTGCCGGGGGCCGGGGCCGGGGCCGGGGCCGAGGCCGGGGCCGGGGCCGGGGGCCGGAGGAACCGGGGCGGGCCGGGGCCGGGGCCGAGGTTAGCTAAAATTAGAAATGTGTAAGTCAAAAATACTGAAAGTCTTAAAACTTAGGATGAAAATTAAATATATTTTCAATTAATTAATAAATTATATAAAAGGAATACATTTAATTAATTCAGTTAAATAAATATTTTCGAAAGAAATTTTTAGAAAATATTTGATTTTCTAGAAGAATAAGTTGTTTTAAATATGTAACTAACATATATTATCTTAATAACAACATATATATATATATATATATATATATATATATAACAGCAACAACTAACATATATATATATATATATATACTTATATATACTATATATGTATATATATATATACTTTGTCGTAGTGATATATTTACTTTAGAGAGGGAAGCCCTTGGATTCTTTTTTAGTATTATGCTTTACTGTCACTTCATTTATTACTAAATGTACAAAAATTAAAAACATTGTTAAAGACACTTTTAATGAAATAAATTATAAAAGAAAAGCTAATTTTCGTCCCGACACGCAAGAGAACTCTTCAGGCTAAGGGACTGGATTTCTTCCTTGATCCTTAATCAGTTCAAGTGTGTTTCAGTTGGTCTGCTATTTTCTTCATGTTGTTGTTGAAATTTTGAAGTTTTCAGATGGTCATTTTGAATGATTCAAAATTGACTTCACCGGGATACTTATTGGAGTTGTTACTATTATAAATGCAAAAAGGATTCCATGATTTTGCGATGGTTCGTGTAATTGATATTTCTGATCATCTTTATATTGTTGATATTGATAGAGTGGCCTGTGTTACGCCTATGACTTGTTAAAGCTGAATTTATGCTGTCCTTGTGCAGGTCATCTGTATGTTGATTTTTCTTCTTTGCAAATCTATGGTTTCACCTATATATGTTTTATTGCAAGTATTGCAGGGGATGTGATATATACAGCTTTGGGGGAGATTTTCTTTTCGTTTTGGGGTTTTGAGAATGTTTTTTAAGGTGATGTTATTTGATGGAATGAGGGGGTAATATTTTTGGTAATATTTGTTTAACGAATATAATGGTAATTGAGGAATTGGTAAGAGGGTGTTGCTATTTTTCGAAAGGTGCTATAGTACCTCTTTTGCTTTGTTAAATGGTTTGCATTTGGTGAACTCAGTCTATATTAAGTGA
>JABUQX010009519.1:5000-7500 GCA_015478945.1 Trachelipus rathkii | reverse complement strand
AGAAAACGTTAATCAGAGTGCAAATTTGGCAACGAAACTTATAATAATCTTCAATATACTCCAAGCTATTTTCATTCTTTTTATGGATTTCACTTTTACCACTTAAAGACATGTTTGGTCAAGATAAGTGTATTTAAATATGAAATTGTAGGATGGAGTTGTTGACGACTATTTGTTGTATAGGTATGTGCACTTTGAAATTTATTTTGACTGACAAAGTTCATATTTAATCCTAAACTGTTATCTAGCATCCTATGGTTTCCACTACCACTATTTGTATTTCCTCAGGATCTGCAGTGAATAACACAATATCACTTTCAAATCATAAATTACTCATGTGTCTCTAATTTTGTTTATAACTATGTCTACAAAATTATGTGTCCATAATACTTCCTATAATACCACGTCAAATTATTTAGATGAAATTGTATCTCCTTGTATAACTCCTCTTTTGATTTGTCCCTATTAATTTTCTTTAAATAATAAAAGTTTATGCAGCATTTTTATATATGTATTGTAAGATGTTGATGAATATTTTCGTAATATCATCACTACTCAAAATACTTATGGCAGAGCTGAACTCGCTGAAAAGACTTATGACAGAGCTGAACTTCACTTAGACTTATGACAGAGCTGAACTTCATTGACAAGACTTATGACAGAACTGAACTTCACTTAGGCTTATGACAGAGCTGAACTTCACTGAAAAGACTTATGACAGAACTGAACTTCACTTAGGCTTATGACAGAGCTGAACTTCACTGAAAAGACTTATGACAGAGCTGAATTTCACTTAGACTTATGACAGAGCTGAACTTCACTGAAAAGACTTATGACAGAGCTGAATTTCACTTAGACTTATGACAGAGCTGAACTTCACTGAAAAGACTTATGACAGAGCTGAATTTCACTTAGACTTATGACAGAGCTGAACTTCACTGAAAAGACTTATGACAGAGCTGAATTTCACTTAGACTTATGACAGAGCTGAACTTCACTGAAAAGACTTATGACAGAGCTGAATTTCACTTAGACTTATGACAGAGCTGAACTTCACTGAAAAGACTTATGACAGAGCTGAATTTCACTTAGACTTATGACAGAGCTGAACTTCACTGAAAAGACTTATGACAGAGCTGAATTTCACTTAGACTTATGACAGAGCTGAACTTCACTGAAAAGACTTATGACAGAGCTGAATTTCACTTAGACTTATGACAGAGCTGAACTTCACTGAAAAGACTTATGACAGAGCTGAATTTCACTTAGACTTATGACAGAGCTGAACTTCACTGAAAAGACTTATGACAGAGCTGAATTTCACTTAGACTTATGACAGAGCTGAACTTCACTGAAAAGACTTATGACAGAGCTGAATTTCACTCTACCAAATGACCTTTTCATGTTTTATCGCCATGAATGTTTAATAAGAGTATGAAATCAGGGTAATCTATATTTATAGGCACCTCATCCTTTCAATAGTCCAAACAAATTGCATATAAATCCTCTTATTGTCGTTATGATTAATCCCCAATTTGTAAATTAATATAATATATAATATATATTATATATATATATATATATATATATATATATAATTATATATAATAATATATATATATATATATATATATATATTATATATATATATTAATAATATATATAATATATATATATATATATATATCATATAAATATATATATATATATATATTATATATATATATATATATATATATATATATATGGAGTTATAATCGCTAACAAAACTTTAAAACCTAGTCCTCCCCCATATATACTTTTGACAAGCTATTAATGTATAAAGTTAATTGAAAGAGAGTTTCTGACCACTTAATCTCCTACACACACACACACACACACCATTATATATAATATATATATAGATATAATATATATAATATATATATATATATATATAAATATAATATAATAATATATATATGAAATTACTAAATATGCTTTACTAATTTAAAAACTCGATCGATTTAAAAAATTTATAGTTACTTTTCAAAATTTATCATTAAAATTGTAAAGCCAGGAGCAAACGTCAATATCAACAAAGGCAAGTGACTACCCCACATAAATGACATCAACTTGAGAGCACAGAGGGATGAATAAAAAAAAATAAAAAACTAAAAGAATCAAAAAGTTTGAAACGAAACAAAAAAAGCAAAGAAATGAGCCTATGCAGTCCGAATGGAAGTGGGAAGATCATGACGCCGACCAAACATTTTAAAAAGACGTTTACTAAAAAGTTTTCCTAGGAAAAGCAAATAGTCGTAAGGTAATGCAAAATATTTTTAAAAATAAAAATGAGGAATTTACTCTGCATAACACAGGACTATTCCCTATAAAAACCATATAGATGAGTTCAATGCTTGATAAGAGAAAGAATAGTAGAATTCGCAGACACGGTGCACATATATTGTCCGTTTGTGAACACTACTACGTATGGGCTGCATACAAAAAGAATAGCTCC